>JACEFZ010003652.1:205000-280161 GCA_014155875.1 Cepaea nemoralis | reverse complement strand
TCAGGGATGGTTTAATGAGATCAAAGGATGGCTAGGAACATCAAGATCTCATTTGTAGGCCTATTGGTTGCAGATTTATCTGATCTCGTGGGTCCATAAGTTTTTACATTTTGATCACATACCGTTTGATGGACAGCAGACAGGCCGACAGACAGGTACAGAAGACAAGACAGACCGACAGACAAATGACAGACAGACGGACGGAGGACGGACGGACAGGATAGATAATAGATAGATAGGATAGATAGACTAGATAGATAGATAGAAGATAGATAGATAGATAGATAGATAGAGGGATAGAGTAACATTATACATATAAAAGGGACCCCGACACGCTACCAGATGACAAACACAATTATGAAACAATAAACTGTCCAGACTTAGCCTTGGAGCACGCCCGCACGTTGGGAGTTTACACCGCGCAGTTCCGCTCACGCTAACAAAACAAACACACCTCATTGCTCTGGGGAGCCGTTGCATTCGGAGTCCTCGTCATGTTTTATACAGTTGTTTTCCCTCCAAGGGAACGTTCTTACGTCGCATATTGTGAAGAAGGGGAAAGAAGGATGTGAGAATGCTCCTCAAACACAGGATGGTATTCGTTCACGTGGTCAGGATATGCAAGTTACAGTGGATAAGCAACGTTGAGTGCTGATTTCGAAAAGCCATGGAAAGTTGGAGGGAAAAACTATTTGCGGTTGTCTACATTTTCGGTAAGTTACCGGTAATTGTTTAGTTCATAACATAAACAAACAGCATAGTATTGCCTGGCTATCATTAAGCAGAAACAGGAAATAAAGGACTAGAGAAAGGCACTGAGACAACATAACAATTGAAAGTGTAGTTACGACCGGGATATGAATATGGCTACCGGTCATGCGCTGAACGTTGAAGGCACTTGTTTCCTGAAGCGAGGCGCTGTCGTCATAGTATGGTGATCAGGTTCGAAACCGGTGTGGGCAAATATTGCTTACAATTTTTATGTTGTCTAGTGGATCTTGATAGGCTCTACTTACTCCTCTCCTCCTCCTCATCTTCCCTCCCGCCCCCTCTCCTTTCCCTCCTCCTTCTTCTTCTTATTCTCTCTTCTTCGGATACTTCGCTTCTTATTCTATACTCTCTTCTTACTCTTCGGAACTGTAAAGGCTGCGAAATATGTGTCGTCTCACTGTCTTCATTTTTGTCCGCCAACATCTTCCAATTTAATGCAGTGTTTTGAACGTAACAAAAAAACCATTGGGCAGACACACAACAGCCATGCTGTAGTGGCAAACAAGCATACACACAATACACACAACACATACACACATAAAACACACACACACAAACACACACACACAAACACAAACACTCACCACGCATACCACTAGAGAACCCTGATATTCGTGATCGTCGTGAACATTCGAGGAGGCTCATTACAGGACGTGACATCGGGGTACCCGCAATGAAAAAACAGGATCACATATAAACACAGGAAGTTTCACCAACCCCAAGATAGTGGATACCATAACAGAGTTACGACGTGACCCCGTGGCTCGAAAACATACAGCTCGTCTCACGGCGTAACTGATGTCACATTTACTCAAAAAAAAAAAGAAACAGTATGGTATACTCCTCACAAACACAAGAATAAGGGGGGGAATGCCAAAATACTTTTCAATCATGAAACAATATAAAATCTAGAGAGAGTAAACTGTCAGACTGCCATCGACTGTATTATAGTACCCTTTTGTAAGGGCAATAAGGGATCTTGAGCGAGGAATTAGAACGTTCATGGGGGTTAATCATCGCCCGAAATTGTGAAAATTAGTGCTGTGTGTGTGTTTTTAAAACAACACATTTAAAAATGAGAATTGGTAAAATGTTACGTATAGGCGCGAAGCCAATACTGGACAGTGAAAATGTTCGCAGGCCCTTTGAGGGTATTTCGATTTTAATCAAACAGAAATTCCTACAAAAGAGTTGGCAGTTGTAGTAGGTGTTCTTTGGGAGTTGTATTGTGTGTTGTCCGTGGTGTGGCCCGATCTCTGTTTCTCTGTAGCGACGACCATATGAGAGAGATCAAAGTTTATCAGAGGGGCTACGAATGTGAGGGTTATAAATATAAACAATGATATGATCGAAGGTTTATAATTATAATGTATAAACAATTATTTGAATCGAAGGTTTTAATATAAAACAGAACTATGAATCGAAGGTTATCAATATAAACAGGTATATGAAATCGAAGTTATATATAAACAAGTAGAATTGAAGTTTTAAATATAAACAGGGATATGAATCGAATGTTATAATATAAATATGGATAGAATCGAAGGTTAATATAAATAGGGTATATGAAATCAGAAAGATTAAAGGGTGTGAATGCTATAGTACTTGCATTGTCCATTAGGGGGTGAACAGAATAACAGAACAGAACAAGGAACGAGAGATAGATACAGCCAAGGAGAGAGAAAGAGAGAGCGACCGGACAGCGAGAGAGAAAAAGGAACGGGAGAGGCAGATACAGCCACGGAGAGACAAAGAGAAAGAGGAACAGGGAGAGGAGAGAGAGAGAGAGAGAGAGAGAGACGGACGAGAGAGAGCAGGACGAGATGAGAAACGAAGAACGGAAAACAAACTTAACTTCATTTTCAAAGGTTACAAATTTGGTGTCGGCCCTTCAGCACTCATTTCCGGACCTTAATGTCTTTGGTGCGTGCGTCATCCTCACCATAGAAAATAAAATTGCAAATAAAATGTTTTGAACATAAACACTACTATTGCCATTTTATGCAAAACAGGCAGGCATGATGGAGGGAGGGAGGGAGAGAGAGAGAGCCAGAGAGATGAGCTGAAGAGAGAGAGAGTAGAGAGAGCGAGAGAGAGGATGGAGGCGAGATGAGAGAGAGAGAGGAGAGAGATAGGGAGCGAGACCGGGCGGAGATAGGCAAGAGAGACAGAGAGATAGGAAGCAGCTATTCATCACTATCATCATCTGCATACTCCCCCTCTAACTCATCTCTTCAAATAACCTCTTATAGAAGACATTTAGATGTCTCCTCTGCCCTTTTTTCCCAACAAAAAAAAAAAAAAAAAGGAATTCTAAGAATGTTTCCATACATTCAAATGCTCGTCTTTCTTCTCCATGACCACAAAGTAAGTCATAGCTTTTAACTATTTTATAAAGAATATACATCCTGATTTTTTTTTTTACTTCTTACCTTTAACTTCTATTGAATGCTAATCAATAACCGTAGAGTATTATTTCTTATATTTTACTGGCCGCAGTTTTCCATAGTGATTGATACGTCTGTAGTGAAGTAGTAAGTCGATAAAGAACATTTCGAGTTATACATTGGGATTCGCGGTACACTGTCTGTTTATGTTTGAATTAAACGGAGCCACAAATGACAAGTTCCAGATAATTGTCGGACGGCCGTTAATCGTGATGGGCGCTTGTAGTGAACCACAGATATGATCTAGTTATATTGGCAATGACGAATCCCAGATACCGTGGGCATCAAGTGGCGTCTTCATAATTATATGTAATTCTTGTTGATCAATGTTAACTGATGTTTATAATTCAGACACTCTATCTATCGGATTGACTTGAATAGACATGGAAGGAACGAACGAACGAACAAACTTTATTTTCAAAGGGTTAAGAATTGGGCACGCAGGCCCGTCTAACATTCTGCCCTTCTATCACTCTCTTTCATACATTATTTCATTCACACATCATTCAAGGCTAACAGAGAACAGCAACAATATAAAAGATATGCATTTTAAAGGCATGGGCAAAATGCGAACATCAAAACTACTCGACACAGTAAAATTAGATAATGGTCTGACACTTGTTATTAGCCATGTGGAATATACTGGCCTACCAAAAGGGGACTGGCTGTTATACTAGGTTTTGTTATTATTATTATTATTATTATCTCTATTATTAAGGGGGAAGATAATCCCATACTGAGATAGTGTTCGAGTAATTTGCGATAATAGGAATAGGGATTGGTGATGTCTTTGATTTCTTGTGGAAGATTGTTCCACAGCTGAGCTGCAGAGTACGTTAAGCTTGTTTTGTATAAGTCAATCCTAGGCTTCGGAACGTGTAATATATTTAAACGTTTTACTGTGTCTAGCATTATATTTAAACAATGGCCAAAGGTAATTTGGGGCATTCCGATGCAGGATTTTGTGAATTAGTTAGCTTTAGTTGAAAAAGCAGGCGTTTGCGGGAGTGTAGTAACTGAAGGCGTTTATACAGGCTAGGATTGTCAGATAAATGTTTGTTATAAATTAGACTCATGGCCCGTTTCTGGAGTAAGTAAAGTCGCTTGGTGTTTGAATTAGAACAACCGTCCCAGATTGTAGAGCAGTAGTCAAAGTGTGTCTGAATATGAGAAGTATAGAATAGTTTCCTTGTGTCCTCATCAGGAAGTTTTTATTTTGGCGAGTTGGTAGACCTTTTTTTCGCTGTTTGTTTAATAAGCGCTTGAACGTGGGAATTAAAGGTTAGGTTTCTATCAATGATTATGCCTATTGTTTTGTGCTCAATTACACTTTCTACTGGCATGTTATCGATGTGAAGTTGAAGTGATGTGTGTGAGCTTAGAGTTTGAAGTCTTTGTCTGGTTGTTAGTAACATTGATTTTGTTTTAGTGATGTTAATTTGCATACGGTTTGAATAGCTCCACCTAACTACATTATTTAATGCTTGTTGTAAAGACGACTCCAATAAAATACAGTTTCAGCATTTACACTGTACAGTCGTCTGCAAATAGATCGCAGGACGACGAAAGATGCAAAGGTAGATCGTAATATATATGGCAAACAATAGAGGGCCAAGAATAGACCCTTGCTGGTACTCCAATATTGAAGGTAGTGTGTTTGAGGACAGACATTTATTATGTGATACTACTTGCTTTCTGTTTTTATAGAAAAGATGATATTAGAGTGACTACATTAGGGCCAATTTTTCATTGTCTCAAGTTTTTTAATTAAAATAACATGGTCTAGTCATATCAAATGCTTTCTTGAAATCAATAAAACACAGTTCCACATAAGCTGTTGTTGTTTATATTCTGGTGCCAATTTTCTATCATGTTTGTGTAGGGCCGTATGGCAAGATATTTTAGTTGAAATCCCTGATTGGCTGTCAACAATAAGCTTGTTGCGAACTAAATACTGTAATGTTACTTTATGGATGTGTTTTTCTAGTGGCTTAGATGGTGATGATAGTAAGGAAATGGGTCTGTAATTGTTCGGGAGAGCATTGTCCAATGAACCAGATTTAAGAAGAGGGTACACTTTAGCGATTTTGAGAGCTGATGAAAAGTGGCCCTTGGTGAGACACTGATTATATACATAGGTTAGTGATATACAGATCACTGGCGCAGCACAACGGAGAATCCGGTTGCTGATTCCATCTAACCCAGATGAGGTTGTGTTTTTTAGGTTACTGAGGTAAGTGAATACTTCAGTGATTGTCATTAGCGGTATGTCGGAAAGAATATCGCCGGAGCATCTATTCTCGCAAAACGATGACAGTAAAGATAAGTTGCAAGGATAATTAGGTATTGAAGCCTTCAACTGGTCTATGTCAGTTTGAAATAAATTACTGAATTGGTCGCATGTAATATGATTTGATGGTAAAGAATTTTGGAAGTTATACTTGTTTGTCAAGGTGTTAATTGCCTTCCATATATCCTTACTATTTGTTTTATCCATTAGTTAGTTAGTCTTTCCTCTTGAGCCTAAGGCGGCGCATAGGGCAGAAGTCCTGTCTCTCCATGCTTGGCGGTTCGCTGCTACCTGTTGTAGATCTTGGATATTTACTTGGCCATTGAATGAGCCTTCTCTAATGATGGTTCTACGCAGGGTCTCTCTTGGTCTTCCCCGTTTTCTTTTCCCTACTGGTGACCATATGAGGGCTTGGTAGGGGAGTCTTGACTTGTCCATTCTGAGTACATGGCCGATGTAGTTCCAACGGCGTCTTCTTATGAAATTGGATACTGTATCTTGCTTAGTCTCTTGTCTTATTTGCGAATTGGTTCTGAAGTCTGTCCAGTGGATGTTTAGAAGTCTTCTAAGACATTTGTTCTCAAAATTGTCTAATTTTTTATCTAAAGCTACCGTTGATTTCCAACTTTCACAACCATACGTTAACACTGGAATCACACAAGAGTTGAAGATTTTAAGTTTTGTGTGTTTGCTGAGTGTCTTTGACTTCCAGATGTTTGACAGCTTATTGAAGGCACTAGATGCCAGTGCGATTCTAGATGATATTTCTGGTGTTGAGTCCCCTGTAGATGTCATTTTGCTTCCTAGGTATGTAAAGCTGTTGACTTTTTCAAGAACGTAGCTGTTCAATTTGGTGTCATCTGAACTGGTGGTAAGATCAATAGTTGGAAATTGTATGATGCAATTATATTTCCCCATATTATGTTGGATTTGTTGGTGTCAATGTTAAAGTCTTCGAGTAGTATAATTTCCTTCCCGGAAGCGAAAACCACATCCATCATGGTAGTGAAGTAGTCGTACCAGACTTGTCCAGCACTGGGGTTTCGATAGAGGTAGCCAATTATCAGGGGTGTGCGGTTTTGAAGTTTTAGCTCTAATCAAATACATTCTATTTCGCAAGTTTCAAAGTCTAGCCTACGGTGAGCATTTAGTAACTTAGAAACATGGGTTACTATGCCTGTCTCTTGTTTCCTACAGGGATCCCTTCTTAAAACTTTGTACCCTTTAATAGTGTCGCTTGTCGTCCCGGGAGGAAAGTGGAATCAACAAGCACACCTTTAGCTTATTATAATTTGGGATTATTGACTGACTTTAGTCTACACTCCTCCCTTCTGTCTTCTATTCCATATCTCTCTCTCTCTCTCTCTCTCTCTCTCTCTCTCTCTCTCTCTCTCTCTCTCTCTCTCTCTCTCTTATTCCTTCATCACATACTCCGACAACAGTTTCCTTCAACAATTAATAAAAGATTTATTAATTAAAACTATGTCTGGTGTAAGTATGGACTGTGTATATGTAGTTGGTAGTGTCTGCTAGTGTGAGTGCAAGTTATGACTCTGGAAATCGTATGTGCCGTATCCTTTCTCGCTTCGTCATAAACGGCCATACAACAAGACGTCACACATATAACTGGACAGCTCTCACCCTGGATGCTCCGTTCAGCTTGAGTCTGGAGGTAAATCCGTTATTGAAAAAAAAAACTGTTCACCACTGTATCACCGTAAAGTAATGTGATCACGGTAAGTCTTATGCTTAGACCGGGTTTTCTTTGATTATTCGTTAATTAATAAATCCACCATGGAAAACACATAGCTAATGTCTAGCACTGTCTATTGGTCCTGCAAACGTTCTACACACGGTATTCCGTTCTTTTATGAACACCTTTTGTACGCATGGCAACTCTTCATGAATGATTCATTTGTGTCTTTATATTAATTTACAGTGTCATTATTTTCAGTTCTGGGTCATCCTGCCTTTTTATAATGATCGTTATTTCCAGTATTTTCTAAACTTTCTCTGCCCCCGTGAAGTGCCTGATTAAAGTGAAAGTTCTTTCCTTTATTATCAACACTGCTTTCCCTGTACAAGAGACGTACTGTTCTATCTTCTTTGATATGTCAGGAGGTGTATTGGAACCTGGGTAATAAATATTAAATCAGGTGATTTAAGTCTGCTTCATATTACTGTTTATGTGAGTGTCTTTCTCCAGCCGTAATGAAAAGCTTCCGAAAGAATACTCTGACATAAGACAGCAGAATTCACTAAAGTCTAAACTATTCACTAATAGAAAGCAATGGTAAATCCTAAGCATAAACACATATTTCCCTATGCTAACTATTACTCTAAGGTTAGTTTTACCTTATATATAGAATTTATGTAAATCCCAGCATTGAAATCTATCAGCACATAAGCCCTTCTATCCCATTGCAAGGGATGATTTCTTTACTATTTCAGGATACATAAATATCTCGGCCCAGTTTTGGAACACACACTGCTTCAAAACCCGTTTTCCACTCATTTATACTCAATGTCCAATCCTTCGTTGTTTGTTTGATCTACAATCAAATTTGCCGTAAGTCCCCACATCAAACGTCTGTGAATTTACGTATTGTTAATTGTTCGTTCCTTTCCGTCCCTCCGCTGTTTCCCTGGGTTCCCCTACGTTAGTACTTCTAAGCGTCCGAATCCTTTGATTGCCGTCTCCGTTCGTTTTTCCACAACGCGATCTCCCCGTTTCCTGTGTCCATCCGATAAGATCGTCAGGCAATGACCTCTGCGAACACCTGTCCCTGATTTCTATACCTTTCGGTCACTGACCGGCACGTTGTCCTCGTTCCAGACAGAAAGCTCGATTGTTAACCCTCCTCATACCTTGTAATTAATCTTACTAGTTTATCAGGGAATCATTAACTCACAGTATCCCGTGACAAATAGAGATGTCCTCATCTGAAATGTTATCATTAAGTTTACTTTCACTGAGGCCGAATAAATGAAAATTTTGATTAAGAATAGAAGATAACTCTTTTAGCTTGTTAAATAAGCTGCAAATGTTTAAGTGTCCAAGGCGTAGTCCTAACTTATTGAGCCAGTGTTGCCACTTCTCAGAAATTTCATCCATGAAGATAGTGTAAATTAGTCGAAGTTAAGCAAAAATACAAGATCATAAAAAATCACAATTACATTAACTTACAAAATATCAGTAATACAAAACCGATATGTAAATGACAATATTATAACGATATAAATAATTTGACCAACGAATATAATGCAAACACGGAACAAAACGAATTAAAGAACATACAACAAATAATAAGCCTGAAAAAAAAACTACTTCAGACGCTAAGTAACCAACTGTTATCCAAAAGAATTAATAAATGACTATGCAAGTCAATGTCTCTGTTTAAAGCAGAGTATCCTACACTGGAAATAAAACGTTTAACAGTAAGCAGAAGGAAGAACAGTGAAGACCCCCTCACTCACAGTAAAAACAGAATGAAAAGTATTATAAAAGCTATACAGCTAAGTACTATCAATTAATATAAAGTCAAAACAAGTCAATGTTTGTAGTTGCTTATAACCTAATACGTTACTAGATCAAGTAGTAACCAAATATGCAGATAAACGTTCTAGGAGAGGCTCTTTCTTGTACCGAGATCCGGTGTAGCTTTGTGCTAAGTTGCTAGTAAATACCAGGTTGTGTTGGTTGTTGGTATAGCGACATTATAAGTGCTTGACGAAGTGTAGCTGGCTATACCGTGTGAGGTGCAACCATTCTGGGCTACAATGAAATGGGTACTGATTATGTCTCATGGGTATGTAATGACTACCAACTAGAACCTCTGGTTGGTGGCTAACAGGAGGTTGTGGTGGCACATCGTTGTTGCTGAGAGTTGGTTCCTTTCTGTGGATAATAGGAAAAATATCTTCGTAATTATTACCCTCCTGTGTGAAAGACGACGTATTTAAGGGACTTGGTGTAGTGGTAGTGTCCCGTCTAGCTTGGATTTCAGGTGCAGTGGTTATGAGTGGTCTGCACACTTCTGTCCTATTGGTACTTGATGTGACGGGAGTATGTCGTCTGGCTTGAGTTTCAGGAGTAGCTAAAAGTGTCCGGCGCGATCCCGTATTGGATGTATGGTATGTCCGTTCAGGATATTTGATATTCTTGGCGAGCAAACTGGTGCCCAATGTAGACAAATGTATTTGATCCTTATAAAGACTCTTTTTTGGTGCAGCCTGTGAAGTGAATGATGCTGTGTTGTTGATGAATTGTATCATGTTTTGAGAACAGAACTTCTGCAAAATGTTGTTATTTATGTCAGCTAGACGGCGCTGGTGTCCATAACTTGGTGATATGATGGAGGAGAAGACAATGGATGAGTTAGGAAAAGTGTGACGTAATCCGTTCAAGAGTGCCAGCAGTTGAGACCCTGTGATTTGTTGGTTGTTCATGGTGTCGGTGATACCAATATGTAACGCTTGCCCTTCTAACGCTATGATTAACAGCCAACCTGCTAATCTTGTCTGTTAGCCGTCTAAACCAGCCCCAGGCAGTGGGATTATTGAAACAATGTCTTTGTCTGACGTGGCCATCCTGTCGCTGTATAAACCTTTCATTAAGGAATCGCATAGTATAATATGTGTACAGTCAGGTCGTGCTGTCTGTACATGTTGGTTTTCAGCACGTCTCGCCCGTTGTTTCATCCATTTCCGATTATCAGCAGTCTTTATGTCTCCATGTGGTTCTCCCGATGTATCTTGTAGGCTTGTCTTGCCCGTTGGCAGCATGTTAAAGCACTGTAGGTTTTCTGGTGACTTTTTCTTGAAGTACTTCGAACCTATTGCTTATTTTGACGTCAATGGGGTAGACTGCTTGTTGTTGTTTATCTTCGTCTGCGCATTGTGTTTGTTGTTGTTTATCTCCCTCTGCGCGTTGAGGTGTTTTCATAGCGCTTATCTGTTCTGGGTGGGATTGAGCTTCCCCAAGATTTCCTAAGGATGAAGCGGTTGCTTGGGAATTACATGCTTCTTCGGTTTGGTTGGTAGAGAACACATTCTGTAAGATTTGAACTGTATTTCTCAGCAGCAAATTTTCATCTCGCAATAGTGCGACGTCTGTCTTGGGAGCATTGCAATCATTGCTTATCTTGTTGTTTGCTTCAATGTTGGTTGAAACAGTGACAATGAGCGCCTTTAGTGATTGTTATAGTTCATCAATGCGCTGTTTACAGTCGCACGAATGTCCATTGATAGTTAAGATGCTATTGTTATCTGAGGCAGGTACTACTTCAACAATGTCAAAAATGGGTTCTATGTTGTTTTGGATACGCTCCATTGGGTATTCAATGGCCAAGAGCAATGATGGGTTGGCAGGCCTCGTGTTGATGTTGTCATGTACACTCATCGTATGAGTTAATTGACGAACATTGTTAGCTGGTGTGCTGTCGACAGCTGTAGTTGTGGGCTGCGTAGATTCGGTGAATGCCTGTGTCGAGTTTTCTAGTTCAACAAAATCTACTTGTAGCCAGGAATTAATGTTTTCATTACTGCTCTGTGTCATGAGTTTATTTTTACTGTGGTACAGATGTATCGTAATCACTGGCGTCGTAATCAGATCCTCAACGTGGGCCAGGAGCTTATCTTGCCTGTGTTCAATTTGTTCAAACCTGTAATAGTTGAGTAGGCAAGTTCGGAATGCCTCATAATGGAGTGTGTTGTTGAAGGAAACAGTAACACACTGTCCTGAGTTGGTGTGTTTGACGACTAGGCCAGTGGGATTTATACACTTGGATAGCTTATTCTTAGGATGGAATAATAGATAGATAGATTGACATAGATTATATATAGATTGATAGATTATAAACTGATTAGATTTATGGATGCATATAAAGTAAAATAATATAAAGGACCATTTTAAACGCCTTCAGGTGGGTTGTGTTTATGGTGCCGGTCCCATATTGAGTTGGCCAGTCGCACATGATGGGTTGAACAGGTTTCGATCTTCAAGAAGTTCGACTTCATTGCACCGCGTTTTATCCAACATGGCTTGGTCTCTTTCTTCAGCGAGGCCTGCAAAAAACAACAACAACAACAACATCAACAACAACAACAACAATAATCGGAAGACGGAGTCCGCAATCAAACCCACGACTTTGGCGGGCGAGGAAATCGGCGTAACCTCTTGGTCACGGAGACTCCCTCACTGGGTGTGATCAATATCTAACTGGCCACCTTTACTTCCTTGGATGTTTCCTCTGATCTGATGTTGGATGTGTCGTCCTTAGACCCTCCGCGATCCACTTCTGAGCTGTTGTTAGATGGGTGACCTTAAACCCTCCTCGATCCACCTCTGAGCTGTTGTTGGATGGGTCGACCTTAGACCCTCCTTGATCCACCTCTGAGCTGTTGTTGGATGGGTCAACCTTAGACCTTCCTCGATCCACTTCCGAGCTGTTGTTAGATGGGTAAGCCTTAGACCCTCCTCTATCCATCTCTGAGCTGTTGTTGGATGGGTCGATCTTGGACCCCTCCTCGATCCACCTCTGACCTGTTGTTGGATGGGTCTGTCTTGGACCCACCTCTGACCTGATGTTGGATGGGTCGGCCTTGGACCCCTCCTCGATCCACCTCTGCCATGTTGTTGGATGGGTCGGTCTTTGAAATCTTTTCGATCCACCTCTGAGCTGTTTTTAGCTATATCCACCTTGGATCCCACCTCAATCCATCTCTGACCTGTTGTTGGATGGGTCGGCCTTGGATACCACCTCGCTCCACCTCTGAGCTATTGTTGGATGGGACGGTCTGGACCCCACCTCGATCCACCTTTGATCTGTTGTTGGCTATTTCCACCTTGGATCCCACCTCGATCCACCTCTGAAATGTTGTTGACTGGGTCTACCTTGGACCCTTCATCTATCCACCTCTGACCTGTTGTTGGCTGGGTCGACCTTGGATCCCACCTCGATCCACCTCGTTAGGGAATCGAAGCTGGCACGTTTGCTCATAGTTCTATGAGCATCGGCAGTTCGGTAATCATTGGCAAACTACTGAACGTGAAATTGCAAAGAAAATAGGAAACAGCCAATACATGCAACATACTCTAAAGAACAATAAACTAGCTTAGCTAGATGATGATGGTGATGATGATGGTGGTGGTTGTGGTGGTGGTGGTGGTGGTGGTGGTGTTGGTGGTGGTGGTGGTGGTGGTGTGGTGGTGGTGGTGGTGCGGCGGCGGCGGCGGTTGCGGCGGCGGTGGCGGTGGTGGCGGTGGTGGTGGCAGCGGTGGTGGTGGTGGTGGTGAATGTGATGATGATGATGATGATGATTATGATGGTGGTGGTGATGATGATGATGACGACGATGATGATGATGATGATGATGAGGATGATGAGGATGAGGATGATGATGATGATGATGATGATGATGATGATGATGATGATGATGATGATGATGATGATGATGATGATGATGATGATGGTGGTGGTGGTGGTGGTGGTGGTGATGATGATGGTGATGATGAAGATAGTGAATGTGGTTATGATAATTATGAGGATGATGGTGGTGTTTATGGTAGTGATGATTCTGGTTGTGATGATGATGATGGTGATAATGATGGTGATGAGATGATGCAGATGCCAATCTTTTACAAATAATGTAAGTTAAAATACCCTTTCAGGCTCAGAGATAGTTCAACATTAACAAATTGTACCGGAGATTAACATGGCTAAATAAATAAGATCGCTCGTTCTTAAACATCCGGTGTGCTGATGGCGAGGTAGCGGGTTCAGCCCCTACACTGGTCACTTAAACTAAAATGTTGACTTCTCGTCCTTGACTCCGAGACGTAATTACAAGAACCTCATTAGTCGCCTGATGGCGGCGAGCACCGGTAATAGGGAAAGCTAATCCACACGCAAAGATCAGTCCAGCGCACTAGAAGTAGTACCATGTATATTTAAAACATAAATAAAAACAGAGTGTCATAGATATATTTTTTGGGCATATCCTATTTACAGGACATCGCTGTCAACACCAGCATTTTACTGCTGTTGTTGATGTCTTGGCAAGCTTTCTGAACGACCGGCTCCCTTACCAACACGTTAAAACCAAGTGCAACTTGGTCTGCTGCCAAATCGGTTGCAGCTGTGTTTCGAACGCGGGTAAACGGGCTTACGAATCGCGCCCGCAATGTCTTAGCCAGGGAGACCGGCGTTATAGATAATCAAGAGAAGAAATGAATTGTTACGAGCATTGTACTGCTTGGCTGTGAGTGCCATATTTGTGTGATGTTGCCTCTATTCCAGCAGTTGGTAGGATCAGATTAGGTTACAGCTGATTTATATTTCATGAGTTTTTCCAGTGAAGGTTTGATTTCCCAGTAATCCTGCTTGCTGTTGTGTTTCAATGTTGTCCTACCATTTTGTCTGTCTGTGTGTCTGTCTGAGCATTGTTTGTGTCAATGTGTTTGCATGCGTTTATTTGTGTGTGTCTGTCTGTGATTGTCTGCGTGGGTATGTGTCTGTCTGTGTGTTTTTATGTGACTGTTCGCGTGTGTAAGTGTCTGTGTCTGCCTGAATATTTATTTGTGTATATGTGTTTGCGTGTGTTTCTCTGGGTGTTTTTATATGTGTGTCTGTTCATGGATGTGGTGTGTGTCTGACCATGTCTGTGTTTATGTCTATGTGTCTGACTGTGTGTCTGCCTACGTCTGTGTCTAAGTGTGTGTGTGCCTGTGAGTCTAACTATGTGTGTGTTAGTCTGTGTATCTGACTATGTCTGCGTGTATGTGTGTGTGTGTGTGTGTGTGTGCGTCTGCGTATCTATTTATGTGTCTGTGTGTTTGACTATGTCTGTCTGTGTATGTGTGTCTGACTATGTATGTGTCTGTCTGTGTATCTGTCTATGTGTGTCTGTCTGTGAATGTG
Organism: Cepaea nemoralis; assembly: GCA_014155875.1. Classification (NCBI taxonomy): domain Eukaryota; kingdom Metazoa; phylum Mollusca; class Gastropoda; order Stylommatophora; family Helicidae; genus Cepaea; species Cepaea nemoralis. The sequence continues at coordinate 265,732 of JACEFZ010003652.1, read as the reverse complement.
TCTGTCTGTGTCTGTGTGTCTAACTATGTATGTGTCTGTCTCTATGTGTGTCTAACTATGTATGTGTCTGTCTGTGTGTCTAACTATGTATGTGTCTGTCTGTATGTGTGCCTAACTATGTATGTGTCTGTCTGTATGTGTGTCTATCTGTGTATGTGTGTCTAACTATGTATGTGTCTGTCTGTATGTGTGTCTAACTATGTATGTGTCTGTCTGTATGTGTGTCTATCTGTGTATGTGTGTCTAACTATGTATGTGTCTGTCTGTATGTGTGTCTAACTATGTATGTGTCTGTCTGTATGTGTGTCTAACTATGTATGTGTCTGTCTGTATGTGTGTCTATCTGTGTATGTGTGTCTAACTATGTATGTGTCTGTCTGTATGTGTGTCTACCTATGTATGTGTCTGTCTGTGTATGTTATTCTAACTATGTATGTGTCTATCTCTATGTGTGTCTAACTATGTATGTGTCTGTCTGTGTCTGTGTGTCTAACTATGTATGTGTCTGTCTGTGTCTGTGTGTCTAAGTATGTATGTGTCTGTCTGTATGTGTGTCTGTCTGTGTATGTGTCTGTCTCTATGTGTGTCTAACTATGTATGTGTCTGTCTGTGTCTGTGTGTCTAACTATGTATGTGTCTGTCTGTATGTGTGTCTGTCTGTGTATGTGTCTGTCTCTATGTGTGTCTAACTATGTATGAGTCTGTCTGTGTCTGTGTGTCTAACTATGTATGTGACTGTTTGTATGTGTGTCTGTCTGTATGTGTGTCTGTCTGTATGTGTGTCTGTCTGTATGTGTGTCTAACTATGTATGTGTCTGTCAGTGTCTGTGTGTCTAACTATGTATGTGTCTGTCTGTGTCTGTGTGTCTAACTATGTATGTGTCTGTCTGTGTATGTGTATCTAACTATGTATGTGTCTGTCTGTATGTGTGTATGTCTGTGTATGTGTGTCTAACTATGTATGTGTCTGTCTCTAAGTGTGTCTAACTATGTATGTGTCTGTCTGTGTATGTGTATCTAACTATGTATGTGTCTGTCTGTATGTGTGTCTGTCTGTGTATGTGTGTCTAACTATGTATGTGTCTGTCTCTATGTGCGTCTGTCTGTGTATGTCTGTATTTTTATGTAGTTAGTTATCAGTTGGGGTATCTTCGTTGCACTCCGGACATGTCCATAGGTGCTCAGATCCTCCCCCCAGCATATGCATCAGCGTCCGGTGGCTAATAGTGCCAGTTCTGTGTTGGTTGACGAGGCGCTTTGTTTTCCCGATGTACCTCTCGCGTCTTACTGTGCCGATTCTTACTCCAAGGTCTTTCATCCTGGAAAGCGATGTGGAATCACTGGCGTCAAAATCCTCTGTTCTCGCCATATCTTTAAGGGCGTTAATACCATCGGCACGATCCATGGGCTGGCCATCTACAGGGGGTGCAGAGCCAGCCAATTTATCAGCTCGTTCATTTCCATCGACTCCCGCATGTCCCGGGACGAAGATGAAGGTGACTTTGCGGACAACAGACTTCCGCAGCGACTCAGTCCACTGTCTACGTACAGATCCAGCTTCGACCTTCTGAATCATGCTCATTGAATCACTTAGTACACACACGTTGGTATAATGCTGTGATTCCAGCCATATGAAAGCCTGTGTAACTGCCATCACCTCCATCGTCATGCTGCTCGTGGTCATAGAGTGGGCACCACTGGATTCTTGAACGGTTCGGCCCGCTGAACGGGCTGTAAATGCCCACGCACTTCTCTGCTGCTTTACAACAGATCCATCTGTATAGATGAGCACTTCGGGCTATCTGAGTGTTCATAGATGAGCGCGTTAACCTCTGCATTGACAGCGGCAGGGTTCTGCTCTCTGCACCGTCTGTCGAGTGTGATAATGCAGGAGAAGGTACACTTAAAAGCTGGAGGCACCGGCACCCATTCCTTGCCGGGGTTGATACTGGTAAGACTGCAGACCTGTCCGACGACATCTTCCGCCCGACCCATCCATGATTTGCCCCTCTTTAGCCTGTCACCCTTTTCTCTGAATACAGCGTCATGCAGAGGGTGCTGCTCATCTGCACTTATTTTTAAGTATGCACGAGCTCTCCAGATCTTGATCCTGTGTTCCATTGTCGGGAAGTCAAGGAGGTATCTCATTGCTACACAGCTGGTGTCTCTCGTGCAGCCCCAAATGATGCGTATGGCTTCGTTTTGTACATTTTCAAGTCTTCCAATCTGTGTAGGGCTGACAGTGAGGATGGCCAGGGCATACTCGATGCGTGAAAGCACAAGTCTAACTATGTATGTGTCTGTCTGTATGTGTGTCTAACTATGTATGTGTCTGTCTCAATGTGTGTCTAACTATGTATGTGTCTGTCTGTATGTGTGTCTATCTGTGTATGTGTGTCTAACTATGTATGTGTCTGTCTCTATGTGTGTCTGTCTGTTTATGTGTCTGTCTGTGTATGTGTCTGTCTCAATGTGTGTCTAACTATGTATGTGTCTGTCTGTGTATGTGTCTGTCTGTGTATGTGTGTCTAACTATGTATGTGTCTGTCTGTATGTGTCTGTCTGTATGTGTGTCTGTCTGTATATGTGTGTCTACCTATGTATGTGTCTGTCTCTATGTGTGTCTAACTATGTATGTGTATGTCTGTGTATGTGTGTCTACTTATGTATGTGTCTGTCTATATGTGTGTCTGTCTGTATGTGTGTCTATCTGTATGTGTGTCTATGTATGTGTCTGTCTCTATGTGTGTCTAACTATGTATGTGTCTGTCTCTATGTGTGTCTAACTATGTATGTGTCTGTCTGTATGTGTGTCTGTCTGTATGTGTGTCTGTCTGTATGTGTGTCTAACTATGTATGTGTCTGTCTGTATGTGTGTCTAACTATGTATGTGTCTGTCTGTATGTGTGTCTGTCTGTATGTGTGTCTGTCTGTATGTGTGTCTGTCTCTATGTGTGTCTAACTATGTATGTGTCTGTCTGTATGTGTGTCTGTCTCTATGTGTATTTAACTATGTATGTGTCTGTCTGTATGTGTGTCTACCTATGTATGTGTCTGTCTGTGTATGTGTGTCTAACTATGTATGTGTCTGTCTGTATGTGTGTCTGTCTGTATGTGTGTCTGTCTGTATGTGTGTCTGTCTGTATGTGTGTCTAACTATGTATGTGTCTGTCTGTATGTGTGTCTGTCTGTATGTGTGTCTGTCTGTATGTGTGTGTGTCTGTATGTGTGTCTAACTATGTATGTGTCTGTCTGTATGTGTGTCTAACTATGTATGTGTCTGTCTGTGTGTCTGTCTGTGTATGTGTCTGTCTGTATGTGTGTCTAACTATGTATGTGTCTGTCTGTATGTGTGTCTAACTATGTATGTGTCTGTATGTATGTGTGTCTAACTATGTATGTGTCTGTCTGTATATGTGTCTAACTATGTATGTGTCTGTCTGTATACGTGTCAAACTATGAATGTGTCTGTCTGTATGTGTGTCTGTCTGTATGTGTGTCTAACTATGTATGTGTCTGTATGTGTGTCTGTCTGTATGTGTGTCTAACTATGTATGTGTCTGTCTGTATGTGTGTCTAACTATGTATGTGTCTGTCTGTATACGTGTCTGTCTGTATGTGTGTCTAACTATGTATGTGTCTGTCTGTATACGTGTCTGTCTCTATGTGTGTCTAACTATGTATGTGTCTGTCTGTATCTGTGTCTAACTATGTATGTGTCTGTCTGTATACGTCTCTGTCTGTATGTGTGTTTAACTATGTATGTGTCTGTCTGTATGTGTGTCTAACTATGTATGTGTCTGTCTGTATGTGTGTCTAACTATGTATGTGTCTGTCTGTATGTGTGTCTAACTATGTATGTGTGAGTGGATGTAGGGGTATGGATGTGTGAGTGGGTGGAGGATGTGTGTGGGGTAGGGGTATTGTGATTGAGAGATATTTGGTTGGGAGTGGGTGGTTGGGGGTGTGTGGGTGCGTAGTGGAGGATGTATGCGTGAGTGAGTGTGTGTTGGTGGACGGGTAGGGGATGCGTGTGTGGGTGGGGAGAGAGAGGTGTGTGGTGTGTTGGTTGGTGTTATTGTGTGGGTGAGGTGTGTGGGTGGGGGATTTTTGTGGTGTGTGAGTGGGGGTATGTGGGGTGGATGGGTAAGGGTATCTGTGTGGTGTGGGTGGGAATATTGTGTGGTATCTTGGTGGGGGATATGTGTGTGGTGTGTAAGTGGGATGTGTTGGTGAGGGATATGTGTGTGTGTGGTGCGTGGGTTGGGAATAGTGCGTGGTAGGGGGGTGTATGTGATGTGCGGGTGGGGGATTATGTGGTGGGGGATTAGGTTAAGGCATGTGTGGGTGGGTGGTGGGGTGTGTGTGAGTGGATTTGGGATGTATGGGTGGTTAGGGAGATGTGTGTAGGGACATGTCAGTTGGTGGGGATGTGTGTGTATGGTTTGGGGATGTGTGAGTGGATGTGGGATGTGTGGGTTGGCGGGGGATTGTGGGTGTGGGTGGGGAATATGTTGTCGATGGAGATGTGGCTGGGGGATGGGTGGATTGAGGTGTGGGTGGGGAGAGGATGTGTGGGGTAGGATGTGTATGTGGATGGGCATGGGATGTGTGGGTTGGAAGGGGAATGTTTGTGGGTGGCGAGTGTGGTTTGGTTGGGGGATCAGGTGAGGGCAGTGTGTGTGGGTGGGGGATGTGCGGGAGGGGGATGGGTCGGTTGGTGGGGTATGTATGTGTCCCTTGGTGTGCGTGTGTGTCGGTAGGTGGGGATGTGTATGTGTCCCTTGGTGCGCGTATGTGTGGGTAGGTGGGGGTGTTGTGTGGGTGGGGTGATATATGGATAGGTGGGAGATGGGCTTCATAACATGGTAATTAGCCTTGTTTATGTTTACAACATTCATTTCACAATGTTTATATTTCTTCCTATGTAAATGTATAATGCTCTTGATGAACGAAAGACGAGTGATTGGAAGGGCCGAATGTAAGACGGGCCTGCGCGCCCAATTTGTGACCCTAATAAAGTTGATTTGATTTGTGTCTGTCTGTATGTGTGTCTAACTATGTATGTGTCTGTCTGTATGTGTGTCTAACTATGTATGTGTCTGTCTGTGTGTCTAACTATGTATGTGTCTGTCTGTGTATGTGTCTGTCTGTCTGGTGTCTGACTATGCATGTGTCTATGTGCCTGTGTGTCTGTCTATGTGTGTCTGTCTGTGTATGTGTCTAACTATGCATGTGTCTATGTGCCTGTGTGTCTGTCTATGTGTGTCTGTCTGTATGTGTGTCTAACTATGCATGTGTCTGTCTGTGTGTTTGGCTGTCTGTCTGTCTGTGTGTCTGCCTGAACATGTATATGTGTATACATGTTTGTGTGCGTTTCTCTGTGTGTCTGCCGGTATCTGTGCTGTTTATGTGTCTGTTTATGTGTCTACTAGTATAAATATGTGTTTGTCTGCCGTTGTGATTGTCTGCTTGCGTCAATGTTATTTTTCTGTGTGTCTATTTATATTGTATGTCTGTATAACTGTCTACGTATGGGTGTTCCTTGGGTGTCTTTCTATCTGTCTGCCTGTATAGCACTCTGTCTATTTATTTCTATCTATATACATTGCAAACGTCGAAACTTATTAAAAATCCCTAAGTCTGTGATAGACTTAATTAACTAGGATTAGCGTACTATGCAGCCCATCTATGGATCAACCTTCCACCGCTATTTAACGACACCGTCAACCCATAGACATACGAGGGGGCTTCATATGAAAACATTAACTGCTTTTTTTATTTTTGGAGAATATATCCTGGAAAAGTACACAACGAATGTATCATTTTTCCATGTAGTCACAGCTTCGTTCAATGCAAGTCTTCTAGAACCGATAAAGTGCTTGGATTCCTGTAGAAACATCTACTCTGGGGTCACTACTCGGTGTGCCTGACCCGGTCGTGAACAGACAGTCACATAAATTATGCCGTTTCGAAACTTCCTACTCCACCCATACACTTGCTGACTGACAGGCATGCATACCATTTTTTTTTCTGCATATCCTTTACAGGACATCGCTGCCAACACCAGCATCTTTCAGCTGTTTGTTGATTTTTGGCAAGATTACGCTCAGTAGTTTGCCATTGCTTTCTGAGCGGCCGGCTCACATACCCCGTAAGTTACCGATGCGAGTCGAACCACTGCTGATTCTCACCGTCATCACGTTACCGACGAGAGTATACGAGATTACGGAGAAAAGTCATAACCTCTATGCCACGAAGCCGGCTATGCATCGCCATACTAGATCTTTAATTCGCCGATGGATTTCTATAGGTTTCTCCCCTTCGCTGATCAAATAATGGAGAACAGAACGCTGCTCCTCTTTGGTGCATGTCAAAACTGGGCTGGCCATCTTTAAACTGTCCTTATGACGTCACCACGTTCGTCTGCATCGGAATGTCACGTGCATAGCACTCTTGACATAGATAGCAACCATATCGACAGGTTACAAGACAATGCATGATTATTGTAATTGCTAACACACTTTTAAGGTTTTCACTTGAAGCCCCCTCCTACAATAATGTATTACATCAAACTATTTAAACACTGTCTTATAAGTGACAATATGCCCGCTTAAAATATCCTAGCCTACTCAGCATTCTCATATCTTATTCTACGGTATATTTCTCTTAGCCTAATTACAGTGATCACATTATTAATAATATTAATTACTCGAGCAGTAATGATGTTACAGATATTCCACGTGTTAATAATTTGGTGTTGAAGATGAACCCAGTGAGACGTGTGTGGGTGAAATAAAGTGTGAGAGGAGATCGATAAGGACACAATAATAGACGTGTGTGTGTGTGTACAATCGAAAATAAGGCTCTCTCTATCTGTGTGTGTGTTGGTCCGCCCGACTGTCTATTAATAAAAACAAATAATTATCTCAAAAGATAGCTAGTATAATAAGCATTCTCATAATTATGGTACGTTATATTTATCTTAGCTAATTATAATTTCCAGATCATATATTAGTTTGAGCTCATTCATTCAGTAGCATGTCCTTTGCAGAACCTCGCTCCCATAACAACCTTCCAGAAAACCTCTCGATCATAAGCAAGATGTTCCGCGTCCGATACACCCATCTGGAGACCATCCGTCACATCCTGCACCCATCTTCTCCTTGGCCTTCCTCTTCCTCTCTTCACGGGCATATTTGTTTTCCATATCCTATTTACAGGACATCGCTATCAACACAAACATTTTACTGTTGTTGTTGATGTCTTGGCAAGTTTTACGTTCAGTAGTTTGCCATTGCTTTCTGAACGACCGGCTCCCATAACAACACGTTAAAACCCCAGCGCGACACGGTCTGCTGTCAAATCGGTCTCCGCCGCGTTTCGAATGCATGGTAAGCTGCTCACGAATCGCATTGGCAAGCCTTTAGGCCACGGAGACTCCCAGGCATATACTTCTCCATAATTTTTCTCACCAAACTTTCGTGATGTTTCAAAACATTTCAAGTGACCAAAATATTTCAGTTTTCTTTGTTTTACCGTCTTTAATAGCCAACCTTCTTCAGTAATTAGCTCTTGAAGTATGGATGTATTTGTTCGTTTCTTTATCTAAATTATTCTAATAACCCGTCTATAACATTTATATTCAAAGGTGTAAATCTATCTTTTTTTCCCGCGTTTCCATCCTGTTTCAGGATATTGCGGTCAACACCAGCATCTTTCAGCTGTATGTTGATTGGTAGGCTAGATTACGCTCATCAGCACGCCACGACTTTCTGAGCGACCGGCTCCATACTCTCATAAGCCACTAGCGTGACTCGAACCACTTCTAATTCTCGTCCGCTCACGTTGACTACGAGAGTATTCGGGATTAACGGAGAAAGCTGCTAACCCCTCGGCCAGGCAGCCGGCATAAATCTATCTTAGCTAATTATAATTGCCACGTCAAACATTAGTTTGAGCTAGTGGGGTATTATTGATTATTGCACATTTTATAATGCACATTGTTTCTTTAGTCGTTATTGTCTAAGATTAGCTTCATAATCAATGGGTGAATAAAGTTGCTGTTATGTTTTTTTTCCTGGAGCTTTCTCGCTTTGAACTCAAGCGTATTCCATACACGTGATACAACTTCTAGAGCAATGGACTGATTTGTGCGTGTGGATTAGCTTTTCCTGTTAAGAGAGTGTCCTTCGCCATTACGCTAAACCACGGCGACTACAGGGGTACTTGTAATTTACATCCCCAAATCAAGGTCGAGAAATCAACATTTTAGTTAAACTGGTCGGTGTAGGGGTTGAACCCGCTACCTCGGCATCAGCGCACCTGATGGTTAAGAGCGAGCGTTTTTATCCGTTGGGTCATGCTGAGCTCCGTATTAATGAAATATTATATGAGAGTAGAGAGATCAGAAGTCTGATCTGATGTCAAATTTTAACATGTACATTATAGAAACGTTGGACGTTTTTTACTCCATCATATTTACATCAATTTTAGGAAATATTATCTTATTGAATTGCATCAATATTTGTATATGTATAACATAGTTCACATTTTTGTGAGGATGCTCACAACAATCGTAAGTGTATGTGTGTGTGTGATGTGTGAGAGCTTTTTTCATATTAGCTTCAGTGATTATATGAAGCAGTGTGTTTGTTTCGAGACATGTGTGTGTGTGTGTGTGTGTGTGTGTGAGGGGGGAGGGGGGATGGTGTGTGTGTGTGTGTGTGTGTGTGTGTGTGTGTGTGTGTGTGTATGTGTGTGTGTCATATTATTTTTCATCTGTCATATTTTTAAATTTTCTGAAACTAGATTTCACATAGTGCTTTATCAGTTTAAGTTAACATTATCTTGTTGCATTGCATTAATATACTTTAAGATATGCAATATCTTACACATATTTCCCCATTTGTGTGTGTGGATTCAGCTATAGGCCTATGTGTTTGTATGTAAGGAAGTGTGTGGCTGTGTGACTGTGTTGATGTACAACTGTATGAGTATTTGTGTATTTGCGGGTGTGTAGGTGTGTATGTGTCAACTTTGTGTGTATGGGAAGGAGTGTATGTGTGCCTTGTTGTGTGTATGAATGGGGACATCCGGACGTGAGAGAGAGAGAGAGAGAGAGAGAGAGAGAGAGAGAGTCTGTCTGTCTGTCTGTCTGTCTGTCTGTCTGTCTGTCTGTCTGTCTGTCTGTCTGTCTGTACGTACGTACGTACGTACGTTGTAATTGCCAAGTAAATCATAAACGGCCAATCAGGATTGGGTGTTGTTGCAAGGTCCTGCAAATGTTCATATTCATGTAATTATGCGAGTTTGGGTATGATACTGTCACACTGTGACACTGTCACACTGTCACCCATGCTTTAGATCAGTTGACAGTCGATCTAGTGCCAAACCTGGACAATGACAGGAAGAGAGAAAAGACAAATTACAACAACGGAAATGAGATTTCTGAGAAGAATACTCAATGTATAAGAAGAGAGAAAGTCAGAAATCAAGAAATCAAGACTAAAGTAGGGGATATAGTAGCCCTTGATTTTATTACAAAACAGCGAATTAAATGGTTTGGCACTATAACTAGATACCAACTAACAGTATATGACAACAAGCAATGATGTACAGACCAGCTGGAAACAGAAGAGCGTGAGCATGTAAACGATGGACAAAACAAATAACAGAGTTCTGGGAATCTCTTTTTTATTAAGTCCATAAGCGGGCACTCGCGCGCTGCTTATGCTTCACCGCAAGGTACAAGAAGAACAAGGTCAGATGAGAGTCAGTGGTTGATTGGCCAATATCACACGGGTCCCTTCACTTCCTAGAAAATATTCGGGTACATGTGTTCAGCTCCCCTGATGGTGATTCCACCTTGTCGTGGTGGGGGAGCTTGAGTTTCCAATGACCCTGAGAGCTATGCAGTGGTAGCGTAGCTACAGCAGGGGCCTCCCAAGCCGGACAGGTCAAAGGGTAGAGAACAGACAAAGAGAAACACCCTGGTCCTCCAGGTGGGGGTTGAAGCGTGGGGTTAACATCCCCACCTTTGTAAACACCTTTCTTTGTTACGAAACAAATACATGAGCCTCGATATCGGACTGACTTATCTGGACAACGACCTTGGAACGTTAATAAGGACTTTTGAGATTTGGAACATGGAATGTACGGGACACTATATCGAGCTGGAGCGGCCGAAGAACTAACCGGGAAGCTGGTTGAATATCAAATGGATATAACAGCAATTCAAGAAATAAGGTGGCCAGGAGAGGGTACTTTAGAGCAAATGGAATGATTATAATATATGGAGGAAACATCCAAAATAAACATGAATTAGGAACAGGATTTGTCATCAAAAAAGAGTTATCAAAAAAGAGTCATCAACCTGGCAGAAGCCAAAGGACTGCAGATTAGCAGTACCAGACTACAAAGAAAGGATATACACAAACAAACTTGGAAATCATGATACAAGAGAACCTATAATCAAATAGATCACATTTTAATTAACAACAGAAATGCATCAAACATACAGCAGGTTAAGAAGTTATAGAGGGAGCTAAGTGCCACAGTGACCACTTCCTCGTTGGAGCAAAATTTAAAATAAAACTTAAGAGAGCTTTCTATACTAAATTACAAGATTACACCCAACATATAAACAGAGAAAAACTACAAGACATTACAGTCAAAGAGAAATTTACAGATAAAATAAAATGTAAACTTGAACTCTGCAAAACCCGTCGTAGGAAAGCGTTGACCAAACTTGGTTGAACATCAAGAATACAATTCAAACTACCGCAGAAGAATGTCTCGGTGTGTTAACCACGCATAGAAAGAACAGATGGTTCAATCAAAAATGTGAAGAAGCAGTCATTAGGGAGAAGAATGCCAGACATGTATGGTTAAATGAGATCAACAACATCCAAAAGGAAGAGCATTATAGAAATGAATGTAAAGAGGCTACAAAATAGTCAGACAGCAGAAGCGAGAATATATGAGTAATATAATCAAAGATATGGAAACTAATCACCAGAAAAATGAATCCAGAAAATTTTTTACAGAACTGAAGTAAATGAAACGAGGGCACCAACAAAACGTAAATGGGAATATGATAAATACCAATGGATGGAGAAATGTGCAACACATGGAAAGAATATTTTATTGAATTACTAAATTGTGAAGCTCCAAGTAATATTTTTCCACAGGAAGATGTTCTAACATGCGAACCACAAATTGAAGAACCTACATTTGAAGAAATCCTATATGTAATCACACGACTTAAAACCAATAAGGCAACTGGGACTGATGGAATTGCTGCTGAATTTATAAAGGCAGGTGGCCATGCATTACATCTAAAGTTGTAAGGAAGATAAAGGAGGAATGTGATATTGGAGGAACATCCAAGCTGCTTGGTTATGCAGATTATATAGATATTATAGGGCAAAGTGAACAAAAGACATTGGAAATATTGACTCACTTAAAGGAAAAAGCCCAAAAGATGGGGCTGGTTATCAACCAAGATAAGACAGAATATATGGTAATTTCAAGAGACGGAATGGCTAAAAACTCTGGCCACATACAAATAGATAATATGACCATTAAAAGAACGGAAACATACAAATACCTGGGTACAATCTTCAACTGCTCCAACATCATAAGGGAAGAAATACAAACTAGAATCAACTCTGGAAATAAGATATACTATGCACTACAACATCTACTAAAATCAAAGGCGCTATCTCGTAACACCAAAATCACAATATACAAAACACTGATCAGACCAGTTGTGCTGTATGGCTCTGAAACCTGGAGTACAACGAAAGGAGACGAAGCCTTGTTACAAACCTTTGAGAACAAAATTTTAAGACGCATCTTTGGACCCATTAGGGATACACAAAGTGGAGAGTGGAAAAGAAGAAGTAACAAAGACATTTATGATCTGTTTAAGTCCCCGCTAATCACTGGTATCATGAAGGCTAATAGACTACAATGGCTGGGGCATATAGAAAGAATGGAAGATAATAGGGAAACACAACTCGCTTACACTCAGGAAATAAATGACCGTAGACCCCGAGGTAGACCAAGAAGACGGTGGAGAGATAATACATGTACAGACCTACAAGCACTTGGAATCAACGACTGGCAAGAGAAGGTCCACCAGAGAGACGAATGGAGACGGATTGTATTTGCAGCAAAGAACCTCAATGGCTCGGAAAGCTGAAGAAGAAGAAGACATGTGTTCAGGCAGGGTCAATGAAAACCAATGGGTTCCTCTAAGGGGCTCCAAACACAGGCCTATCGTGCTGGCAGACCGGCTTGTTAGCCAATGCAGTTCCGCCGACCCCAAAATGTGGTCAAAGGTTGCAATCAATCTGCGTCGGAACGAGACAGATACCTCGTCAAGATCCGTAAATATTTACCTGAATGAAGAGTATGTTCCGGGCTGTGTTTTATATAACCACCATTTGGCCCGTGTCTGTCGCCCGGGTGTTATATTTGTCTGCGTTCTCTGAGCGCGGGTAAATCTGCACCGAAATATGAGGTAAGTTGCTCACTTGGTTGGCTGGATGTGATGTATCCTTGTCAATGCTGACATGAATACACGGGCTGAACTCAATCATGTTCGGCCCGTTCATCGGATATTTTTTTTCTACGCGTGTCGGCTCCAAATTCTTTCTTTCTTTCTTTCTTTCTTTTTTTCTTTCCTTCTGTACGTGTTGTTTAATCTTTGTGAGTTTTTTTCTTTGTTTCTTTCTCGTAATGGTTTTTTCTCTCTCTCTCTTTCTTTCCTATTTCCACCTCTTTCTCCCTCTCCGTCTCCTCTCTTTAGCTACCCCCTTTCTCTCTCTCTCTCTCTCTCTCTCTCTCTCTCTCTCTCTCTCTCTCTCTCTTTGTCTGTAACATATTTGGCACACTTGGTTATTATAGAGAGAGAGAGAGAGAGAGAGAGATAGAGAGAGAGAGAGAGAGAGAGAGAGAGAGAGAGAGAGAGATGGAGGAATAGATAACGAACGAACGAACGAACAAACTTATTTTCAAAGGGTTAAGAATTGGGCACGCAGGCCGGGCTTACATTCTGACCTTCTATCACTCTCTCATCATCATCATCATCATCATCTTCCACTTCTGCCGTCAAGCGTCGTGGGGAGGAATAATTTGCGTTCCAGCGCCCGGTGGGCGGCACTGGATAGTGTCATTCCGTGTGGTTGTACAAGGTCTCTGATGTCGTCAATCCATTTTCTTCTTGGACGTCCTCGTGGTCTCGTCGCAGATGATCTTTGATGTAAGGCCAGTGATGGTAGTTGCTGATGTTGCATTCTAACGACATGGCCAAACCACTTGATCTTCTATCTTTCAATAAATGTGGCACAAGGTGTTGATCCCACAGTCTGTCTGATAGTAGCATTTCTTACTCGGTCTCGGATTGTTAAGTTGGCAGCTCTCCTCAGGTATCTCATTTCGCAGGTGTTGATTTTGCGAAGGTGTAATTTTGATAAAGTCCAGGTTTGAGATTCATAGCATAGGGTTGGTGTCAATATGCTGTTTTTTATCTGTCGTTTTGCGGACATGGGTATGTTTGGATGTTTCAGTAAGGGTGATAGTTGATATGTAAGTGCACTAGCTTTTTGACATCTGATTTCAATTTCTCTGTCCAATCTGCCGTCTTCTGTGATCATACTTCCAAGGTATTTGAATTCTTTAACTTGCATTATAAAGGCATGCGAAAAATGCAAACATCAAAACTACACGACTCAGTAATATTAGATATTGGTGTGACACTTGTTATTTGCTATGTGGAATACTGGCCCACCAAAAGGAGACTGTTATACTAGGGTTTTATTATTATTATTATTATTATTATGATTACTATTTTTAAGGGGGAAGGTAATCCATACTGAGATAGTGTTCGAAATATTTGCGATTATATGTATAGGGATTGGTGATGTCTTTGATTTCTTGTAGAAGATTGTTCCTCAGCTGACCTGCAGAGTACGTTAAGCTTGTTTTGTATAAGTCAATCCTAGGCTTCGGAATGTGTAATATATTTAATCGTTTACCGTGTCTAATATTATATTTAAACAATGACCAAAGGTAATTTGGGGCATTCCAATGTAGGAATTTGTGAATTAGTTTGGCCTTATTGAAGAGCAGGCGTTTGCGGAGTGGTAGTAACTGAAAGCGTTTATGCAGGCTATGATTGTCAGAAAAATGTTTGTTATAAATTACATTCATGGCCCGTTTCTGGGGTGAGTAAAGTCGCTTGGTGCTTGAATTGGAACAACGGTCCCAGAATGTAGAGCAATTGTCAAGATGTATCTGTATGTGAGAAGTATAGAATATTTTCCTTGTGTCCTCATCAAGGTAATTTTTAATTTTGGCGAGTTGGTAGACTTTTTTCGCTGTTTCTTTAACGAGCGCTTGAATGTGGGGATTAAAAGTTAGGTTTTCATTAATGTTTTGTGCTCAGTTACACTTTCTACTGGCATGTTATCGATGTGAAGTTGAAGGGATGTATGTGAATTTAAAGTCTGAAGTCTTTGACTAGTTGTTAATAACATTGATTTTGCTTTAGTGATGTTAATTTGCATACGGTTAGCATAGCACTACCTAACTACATTATTTAATTCTTGTTGCAAAGTCCACTTCAGCAAATTACAGAGTTTGTTTATAGATATATAAATAGAAGTAGACAGAGTGAAAGCGAAAGCCAGCCTGTCTGCCTTTCTGTCTGCTCACTGCCTGTCTTCTTCTTGTCGCTCTGTTTGTTTGTTTGTTTTTGTCTGTGTGTCTATCTGTCTGCCTGCCTGCCTGTTTACCTGTCTGCCTCCCGTCTGTCTGCCTATCTTCCTCCTGCATGTCTATCTGTCTCTTGTCTGTCTGTCTGCCTGTTTGCCTCCTGTGTGTCTGTCTGTCTACCCGCTGTCTGTCTTATCTGCCTCATATCTGTAAATCTGTCTGGCTTCGGTCTTTCTGCCTGTCTGCGTCCTGTATGTCTGTCTATCTGTCTACCTCCTGTCTGTCTGAATAACTCCTATCTGTCTGTCTGTCTGTCTACCTCCCTTCTGCCTCCTCTCAGTCTGCCTTGCTGTCGGCCTCCTTTCTGTCTGTCTGCCTCCTGTCTGTCCGTAAGCCTGTCTGCCTCCTATCTTTCTGTCTGTCTACCTTCTGTCTGTCTGTCTGTCTGACTACCTCCTATGTGTCTATCTGTCTGTCTACCTCATATTTGTCTGTCTGTTTGTCTAACTCATGTCTGTCTGTCTATCTCCTGTCTGTCTTTCCGTCTGCCTATCTTCCTCATGTCTGTCTGTATGTCTGCCTCCTATATGTCTGCATCCTGTCAGTCTGTATGTCTGTCTGCCTGCCTATCGACCTCCTGTCTGTCTCTCTGCCTCATGTATGTCTGTCTGCCTCTCGCCCTCCTGTCTGTATGTCTTTCTGGTTGCCTGCTTATCTGTTTGTCTATCTGTCTCCTCTCTGTTTTTTGTCTGATCTGTCTGTCTATGTGTCTGTCTGTCTGTCTGTCTGTCTGTCTGTCTGTCACTCTATCCCGCCATGTAGATTAGCTGGACATGTTACAACCAACCACTCGAGCCGTGAAGCTTCTAGGTCGCTGACGAACTCGCAGACCCAATTTATGGAATATTCTTGAAGATGTCAGACATATTTGTTGTAAGTGCACACGGCGTGCTCTCCAACTTCTGAAAGTGTCCGGTGTTTTTGGAATAGCAAGATAAACATTGTGCGTGGTTTAGTGAGCCTTGTTTTCACGGGTTAGGTCGTTAGTCTGTGGCATTACGTTGAAGATATGTGGAGCCTGGTAGATACGGAGTTGGTGATATGTGGAGGATGGCATTATAGAGCTGGAGATATGTGAAGCATGGTATATATGGAGTTAGAAATATGTGGATCTTGGTATATACCAAGCTAGAGATATGTAGAGCGTGGTATTTATGGAGCTGGAATATGTGGAGCGTGGTATATAAGAGCTGGAATATGTGGAGCGTGGTATATAAGAGCTGGAATATGTGGAGCGTGGTATATAAGCAGCTGGAGATATGTGGAGCGTGGTATATAAGAGCTGGAATATGTGGAGCGTGGTATATAAGAGCTGGAATGTGTGGAGCGTGGTATATAAGCAGCTGGAGATATGTGGAGCGTGGTATATAAGAGCTGGAATATGTGGAGCGTGGTATATAAGAGCTGGAATATGTGGAGCGTGGTATATAAGCAGCTGGAGATATGTGGAGCGTGGTATATAAGAGCTGGAATATGTGGAGCGTGGTATATAAGAGCTGGAATATGTGGAGCGTGGTATATAAGCAGCTGGAGATATGTGGAGCGTGGTATATAAGAGCTGGAATATGTGGAGCGTGGTATATAAGAGCTGGAATATGTGGAGCGTGGTATATAAGCAGCTGGAGATATGTGGAGCGTGGTATATAAGAGCTGGAATATGTGGAGCGTGGTATATAAGAGCTGGAATATGTGGAGCGTGGTATATAAGAGCTGGAATATGTGGAGCGTGGTATATAAGAGCTGGAATATGTGGAGCGTGGTATATAAGAGCTGGAGATATGTGGAGCGGGTATATAAGAGCTTGGAATATGTGGAGCGTGGTATATAAGAGCTGGAATATGTGGAGCGTGGTATATAAGAGCTGGAATATGTGGAGCGTGGTATATAAGAGCTGGAATATGTGGAGCGTGGTATATAAGAGCTGGAATATGTGAAGCGTGGTATATAAGAGCTGGAATATGTGGAGCGTGGTATATAAGAGCAGGAATATGTGGAGCGTGGTATATAAGAGCTGGAATATGTGGAGCGTGGTATATAAGAGCTGGAATATGTGGAGCGTGGTATATAAGAGCTGGAATATGTGGAGCGTGGTATATAAGAGCTGGAATATGTGGAACGTGGTATATAAGCAGCTGGAGATATGTGGAGCGTGGTATATAAGAGCTGGAATATGTGGAGCGTGGTATATAAGAGCTGGAATATGTGGAACGTGGTATATAAGCAGCTGGAGATATGTGGAGCGTGGTATATAAGCAGCTGGAGATATGTGGAGCTTGGTATATAAGAGCTGGAATATGTGGAGCGTGGTATATAAGCAGCTGGAATATGTGGAGCGTGGTATATAAGAGCTGGAATATGTGGAACGTGGTATATAAGCAGCTGGAGATATGTGGAGCGTGGTATATAAGAGCTGGAATATGTGGAGCGTGGTATATAAGAGCTGGAATATGTGGAGCGTGGTATATAAGCAGCTGGAATATGTGGAGCGTGGTATATAAGAGCTGGAATATGTGGAGCGTGGTATATAAGAGCTGGAATATGTGGAGCGTGGTATATAAGAGCTGGAATATGTGGAGCGTGGTATATAAGAGCTGGAATATGTGGAGCGTGGTATATAAGAGCTGGAATATGTGGAGCGTGGTAAATAAGAACTGGAATATGTGGAGCGTGGTATATAAGAGCTGGAATATGTGGCGCGTGGTATATAAGAGCTGGAATATGTGGAGCGTGGTATATAAGAGCTGGAATATGTGGAGCGTGGTATATAAGAGCTGGAATATGTGAAGCGTGGTATATACCAAGCTAGAGATATGTAGAGCGTGGTATTTATGGAGCTGGAATATGTGGAGCGTGGTATATAAGAGCTGGAATATGTGGAGCGTGGTATATAAGAGCTGGAATATGTGGAGCGTGGTATATAAGAGCTGGAATATGTGGAGCGTGGTATATAAGAGCTGGAATATGTGGAGCGTGGTATATAAGAGCTAGAATATGTGGAGCGTGGTATATAAGAGCTGGAATATGTGGAGCGTGGTATATAAGAGCTGGAATATGTGGAGCGTGGTATATAAGAGCTGGAATATGTGGAGCGTGGTAAATAAGAGCTGGAATATGTGGAGCGTGGTATATAAGAGCTGGAATATGTGGAGCGTGGTATATAAGAGCTGGAATATGTGGAGCGTGGTATATAAGAGCTGGAATATGTGGAGCGTGGTATATATGAGCTGGAATATGTGGAGCGTGGTATATAAGAGCTGGAATATGTGGAACGTGGTATATAAGCAGCTGGAGATATTTGGAGCGTGGTATATAAGAGCTGGAATATGTGGAGCGTGGTATATAAGAGCTGGAATATGTGGAACGTGGTATATAAGCAGCTGGAGATATGTGGAGCGTGGTATATAAGCAGCTGGAGATATGTGGAGCGTGGTATATAAGAGCTGGAATATGTGGAGCGTGGTATATAAGCAGCTGGAGATATGTGGAGCGTGGTATATAAGAGCTGGAATATGTGGAGCGTGGTATATAAGAGCTGGAATATGTGGAACGTGGTATATAAGCAGCTGGAGATATGTGGAGCGTGGTATATAAGCAGCTGGAATATGTGGAGCGTGGTATATAAGAGCTGGCATATGTGGAACGTGGTATATAAGCAGCTGGAGATATGTGGAGCGTGGTATATAAGAGCTGGAATATGTGGAGCGTGGTATATAAGAGCTGAAATATGTGGAACGTGGTATATAAGCAGCTGGAGATATGTGGAGCGTGGTATATAAGCAGCTGGAGATATGTGGAGCGTGATTTATAAGAGCTGGAATATGTGGAACGTGGTATATAAGAGCTGGAATATGTGGAACGTGGTATATAAGCAGCTGGAGATATGTGGAGCGTGGTATATAAGAGCTGGAATATGTGGAGCGTGGTATATAAGAGCTGGAATATGTGGAACGTGGTATATAAGCAGCTGGAGATATGTGGAACGTGGTATATAAGCAGCTGGAGATATGTGGAACGTGGTATATAAGCAGCTGGAGATATGTGGAACGTGGTATATAAGAGCTGGAGATATGTGGAACGTGGTATATAAGAGCTGGAGAAGTTTGGAACGTGGTATATAAGAGCTGGAGAAGTTTGGAACGTGGTATATAAGAGCTGGAGAAGTTTGGAGCGTGGTATATAAGAGCTGGAGAAGTTTGGAACGTGGTATATAAGAGCTGGAGAAGTTTGGAACGTGGTATATAAGAGCTGGAGAAGTTTGGAACGTGGTATATAAGAGCTGGAGAAGTTTGGAACGTGGTATATAAGAGCTGGAGAAGTTTGGAACGTGGTATATAAGAGCTGGAGAAGTTTGGAACGTGGTATATAAGAGCTGGAGAAGTTTGGAACGTGGTATATAAGAGCTGGAGAAGTTTGGAACGTGGTATATAAGAGCTGGAGAAGTTTGGAACGTGGTATATAAGAGCTGGAGAAGTTTGGAACGTGGCATATAAGAGCCGGAGAAGTTTGGAACGTGGTATATAAGAGCTGGAGAAGTTTGGAACGTGGTATATAACAGCTGGAGAAGTTTGGAACGTGGTATATAAGAGCTGGAGAAGTTTGGAACGTGGTATATAAGAGCTGGAGAAGTTTGGAACGTGGTATATAAGAGCTGGAGAAGTTTGGAACGTGGTATATAAGAGCTGGAGAAGTTTGGAACGTGGTATATAAGAGCTGGAGAAATGTAGATAGTGGTATATACGTGGAGCTGAACAAAAGCTGAAAAGCTTGAAGAGAGAGGAGCTGAAGATATATGGAGTTGGTTGTGCATAAAGGAAGAGCAGAGCGAGAATAAGAATCATCTGGAAGCGGCTTTTCTTAAATAGTTTTTATCATCGACACCATTATCAATACCATCTTGGTCACTATTATCAATATCACCATCGACAACATCGTCAATATCATCATCGGCACCATTATCAATATCATCTTGGTGACCATCATCAATATCATCTTGGTCACCATCATCAATATCATCTTGGTCACCATTATCAATATCATCTTGGTGACCATCATCAATATCATCTTGGTCACCATCATCAATATCATCTTGGTGACCATCATCAATATCATCTTGGTCACCATCATCAATATCATCTTGGTCACCATTATCAATATCATCTTGGTCACCATCATCAATATCATCTTGGTGACCATCATCAACATCATCTTGGTGACCATCATCAATATCATCTTGGTCACCATCATCAATATCATCTTGGTCACCATTATCAATATCATCTTGGTCACCATCATCAATATCATCTTGGTCACCATCATCAATATCATCTTGGTCACCATCATCAATATCATCTTGGTGACCATCATCAATATCATTTTGGTCACCATCATCAATATCATCTTGGTCACCATCATCAATATCATCTTGGTCAGCATCATCAATATCATCATTGGCACCATTATCAGTATCATCTTGGTCAACATCATCAATACCATCTTGGTCACCATCATCAATATCATCTTGGTCACCATCATCAATATCATCTTGGTCACCATCATCAATATCAACTTGGTCACCATCATCAATATCATCTTGGTCACCATCATCAATATCATCTTGGTCACCATCATCAATATCATCTTGTTCACCATCATCAATATCATCTTGGTCACCATCATCAATATCATCTTGGTCACCATCATCAATATCATCTTGGTCACCATCATCAATATCATCTTGGTCACCATCATCAATACCATCATCGGCACCATCATCAATATCTTCTTGGTCACCATCATCAATATCATCTTGGTCACCATCATCAATATCATCTTGGTCACCATCATCAATATCATCTTTGTCACCATCATCAATATCATCTTGGTCACCATCATCAATATCATCTTGGTCACCATCATCAATATCATCTTGGTCACCATCATCAATATCATCTTGGTCACTATCATCAATATCATCTTGGTCACCATCATCAATATCATCTTGGTCACCATCATCAATATCATCTTGGTCACCATCATCACTATCATCATCGGTACCATTATTAATATCATCTTGGTCACCATCATCAATATCATCTTGGTCACCATCATCAATATCATCTTGGTCACCATCATCAATATCATCATCGGCACCATTATCAATATCATCTTGGTCACTATCATCAATATTATCTTGGTCACCATCATCAATATCATCTTGGTCACCATCATCAATATCATCTTGGTCACCATCATCAATATCATCATCGGCACCATTATCAATATCATCTTGGTCACCATCATCAATATCATCTTGGTCACCATCATCAATATCATCATCGGTACCATTATCAATATCATCTTGGTCACCATCATTAATATCATCATCAATATTACCATTAATATTATCATAAATATCGCTGCTGATTCTTTGAGTCCGCTTCTTCATGCTAAAAATAAACAATGTCATTTGAAAAAAAAAGGTATGAGAAGTCAAAAATAGTGCGAACGTATCAAAAATGGCTAATCTGGTATGACGCGGGCGAGGGCGGTAACAAACAACGCTTCTCTCGGGTCGTGCTGCCCTCCTGAACCAGCAGACGGTTTTTATGTCCTTCAGCTTAAGCAGAAAAGTAACCCGTGTTTCAGGTCTCTCTCCAAGCAGGAAACAGATGTATTCAAGTGTCATCTTCTAGCCAGCTTCCTAACACCCGGATGTCTGGTCATAATACACACCGGATGTTTATAATGACAGATACAATAATGGCTGACAACAATGGCGGAAAATAATGGCGGCGTATGCGGGGAAAACAAAACCAATTTATGTCTTACCTAAATGGCAGAGTATAATAGAGACATACTTGTCTTCCCCTTCTTCTCTTCCTCTGCTTACCGCAGTGACGTTTTGGAGAAGATGTAAGAAACTTTTTTCAAAGAGCTCTTTCTAATGCTGTTTGTAAGTAGGTATTAATTTCTCAAAGGTTGTTTTTGATATTATCACTCCATTTTGTTACGTTCTCTTTTCCTTACTCTTTATCTAATTTAGGACATTTGGAATATCTACAGAAAAAGCAACCGTGACGTGTCATGGTCGCCAATGTCAGCACCAGACCCACCTGAGAAATAAAACTGGAAGATTTATAAATTTGTCATAGATTTATAACAGGAATACATACGTTTGGTTTATGTTCTTTGTTATGTTATTTATCTTGTATCCTTTATCGCGCTGAAAGTTCAACAATTTTTTTTTCCGCATATCGTTTACAGGACATTGCAATCAAAACCATCAATTTTCAGCTGTTGTTGATGTCTTGGCAAGTTTTTACGTTTAGTAGTTCGCCATTGCTTTATGAACGACCGGTTCACATACCTCCGTAAGTAGCCAACGCGACGCGATCCGCTGCCGAATCTCGCGCAGCTGTGTTTCGTACGAGAGTATACGGGATTATGGACAACGTCCTTAACTCCTTGCCCAGGGAGACCGGCTCAACATTTATGTTCGAAGGAAATTAAGAAATCACGGATAGCCCCAAAATGCCGAGGTTAACGGCGACGTTATGCAAAGGACATGCAACAAACTTGTATATTTGAAGTTTAAAGAAAAATAGATAGAATGGACAGTATCTCGCGGCCGTCTTTACTGACCGGGCTTCAAAAACTATAGCATTATCAACAACCGAATCTGATCCCATTTGGCTCGGTCTCGTTCCTTAAGGCGGCCAGGCGAAAGCGTCGCACAGCGCACGAACTCCGTAGCGCCTATGACTTTTATAGCAGGCTACATTGTGATTTTATTAAGTACCAGTAAGACACAGGCAAAGTTCTCTAGCCGCCTCTTACGGTACACATGGTAGGTTGCCGTTTGACTATTCGTTGCTTCCCATTGGGGTCCAGCTAACACACGGAGAGCTCAGGAATCACGACAAAAGTGCCATACTCCACCAGCAGTGAGACCCAGTTCTAGATTACAGCCGGATTCTCCGTGGCCGAGTGGTTACGCTAGCAGAAGTCTTCGTGACCATGTAGTTACGCAGTTCTCTCACGTTCTGACTGTTGTGGGTTCCGTCATTCGATTGACGAGTCCAGATTTCTCCGAGACTCCCGGGGGTCGTCGCTGGAGCTACGGGGTGCTTGCTTTGTGCAACACTTTCGGCAGACCACCATGTAGTAAGAGACGTCATATGGGATAAACCCAGGTGCAATGAAGTCGAACTTCTGGCCCTTTAAACCCTTGAAACTAGTTCTAGATGGTGTATTTTACGTGGTTCTTACTCTATTTTAGTACTTCAAGAAATTATTCCCGATAATCTGTGTGGTCACATGTGGCGGAAGGTCCAGCTATAAATCAATCAGACACACTGAGCTGACAATTATCTGTATCAATTATGATCTTAACTTCGGCCTAGAATGGCGCATTTGAGTAGTGGTCTTTGAGTTGTGGTATTTATGTGGTAGTCTTTGTGTGGTGGTCTTTGAGTGGCGGTTTTTGACTAGTTATCTTTGCGTGTTGGGCTTTTAAATGGTGGTCTTTGAGTGCTGGTCTTTGAGTGGTGATCTTTGAGTTCTGGTCTTTGAGTGGTGATCTTTGAGTGGTGGTTTTTGACTGGTTATCTGTGCGTGTTGGTCTTTTAAATGGTGGTCTTTGAGTGCTGGTCTTAGAGTTAGTTAGTTAGTTAGGTAGTTAGTTAGTTAGTTAGTTAGTTAGTTAGTTAGTTAGTTAGCTGCCTGGCTGGCTGGCTGACTGGCTGGCTGGTTGGTTGGTTGGTTAGTTGGTTGGTTGGTTAGTTGGTTAGTTGGTTATTTGGTTAGTTGTTTAGGTGGTTAGTTGGTTGGTTGGTTGGTTAGTTGGTTAGTTGGTTGGTCGAGGTTCCAACTTCACGGCAACGAGTCGTCCCCATTATGCTCCGTTCCTGTGCCAGTGAATATCACAAAAAATGCTCCCCACTGTCCAATGTGAAAAGTGGAAGAGGCAGGAGTCTCGGCAATCCAACAGCCCGCACAGGTACACTGTGCATAATGCCGCCGCCAGAATGCCAACACAAAATTAATCCACGAATACCACAGTTCATCGTCGATGGACTCGGCAGTCACCAGAAAGACCTCATTGACCCGGGTTTTCTCACATGGCTCGGTCTTTTACCGCAGGGCGACCCGCCGAAAATGTCGCATAAAACACGAACTCCGCAGTTTCAGCGCCGACTCCCGGGTGTCTCCTGAAAAATGCACTCGTGAACCGAAAAGGTAAAAGTCAATTCAGTAACAGCCAGTAAGTCTAAAGTAGCCATTGTTCCGAACATGCAGGTCACTGTACAGGACAGATATAAAAGCATTCCCCGCGAATTTCACAGCTCACAGTGTCGCCCAGGCACTTACTCAGTAGCAGGGCGACGGAACCATGTACTACCAGTCCAACATGAGGAAAATGCGATTGCAAACCGTAGCTGCAAGCATAAACACGCCACAGGCCTTAACGGTTCAACGCCTAACCGCCATGCTGGCGACCGGTCTTTGAGTTGTGGTATTTATGTGGTAGATTTTGTGTGGTGGTCTTTACTTGGTGATCTTTGAGTGGCGGTCTTTGACTGGTTATCTTCGCGTGTTGGTCTTTTAAATGGTGGTCTTTGAGTGCTGGTCTTTGAGTGGTGATCTTTGAGTGCTGGTCTTTGATTGGTGGTCTTTGAGTTCTGGTCTTTGAGTGGTGGTGTTTAAGTGCTGGTGTTTAAGTGCTGGTCTTTGAGTGCTGGTCTTTGAGCGCTGGTCTTTGAGAGGTGGTCTTTGAGTGCTTTGCTGGTCTTTTAATGCTGGCCTTTGAGTTCTGGCCTTTGAGTGCTGAGCTTTGAGTGGTAGTGTTTGAGCGCTGGTCTTTAAGTGTTGGTCTTTGAGAGGTGGTCTTTGATTGGTGGTCTTTGAATGGTGGTCTTTGAGTTCTAGTTGAGTGGTGGTGTTTGAGTGGTGGTGTTTGAGTGCTGGTCTTTAAGTGCTGGTCTTTAAGTGCTGGTCTTTAAGTGCTGGTCTTTAAGTGCTGGTCTTTAAGTGCTGGCCTTTAAGTGCTGGTCTTTAAGTGCGTACTCTAAGCGTTATGCTGCATAGCCTTTGCAGTAAGTAGCGATCAACAATAGCCCTAGATTTGATTCTATAGACAACGTTACATTCAGTAGTTTGCCATTATGAACGAGGTAAGTTGTGAGTGGACATAACTACAAGTTATGAATAACTATGGTTTTTGTGCACATAGACTAAACACTATGTCAAATATGGTTTTTGTGCACATAGACTAAACATTATGTTAAATGTGGTTTTTGTGTGCTTACACCAACAGTTAATGAAATTCAGGTTGTTGTGTTTTTTTTTTTTTATTAATGCACATACTACAAGTTAGCTTTGCGTTGATTTCAACTATATGATGCTTCTGCCGTTTAGGAAGTAATGGCAAACTACTGAACTAACAGTGTCTAGTAAATTACGACCAGCCAAAGAAGGCTTCGGTCGATTGCAACGTCATGTAAAGGGAAACAGTTAATTTGTGTTATTATTAACAGGTATATAACATGCGGTTTTTAGTGCTTATTTTAAGTGTTATGTAAACGGTGTATTTTGAGTGCGCTCGATAACTGTTATGTAAGCGATTGATTTCTAGAGCATTACACGAAGATAATTTTTTTTCGCCTGCTCGCTTTGAACTCAAGCGTAGTCCATAACATTACTTCTAGTGCACGGGACTTAATTTTCCGTGTTGAGTAGTTTTCCCAATTGGTCTCTGTGGCTGAAGGGCTTGCGAACGCGGTTTGTGAGCCCGTATACCCGGGTTCGAAACACGGCGGTGCTCGTATTTTCGAAAAAGGTATAGAGACCGGTCGTTCAGAAAGCAATGGCAAACTACTGAACGTAACACTTGCCTAGTACATCAACAGCAGCTGAAAATGCTGGTGTTGACTGCAACGTCCCGTAAGGGATACGCAACAAAAAAAACAAAAAAACAAAAGTGTTTCTAGCCATCAGGCAAATTCACTCCGACTTCAGAGATACTTGTAATTTACATTCCTAAGTTAAGGACAAGAAGTCAACATATTAGTCCAACTGATCGATGTATGGGTTTAACCCGCTACCTCAGCACACCACATGATTAAGAACGGACGATATTATCCATTCGGCCATGCTGGCCTCACAAAGAGCTATGTACAAGGTGGTGTTTGGATGCGTCAGCGAATATGTTGTTTTTTTTAAAGAGGAAACAACCCACAAACAAACCTGTGCACACAAGAAAAGTAAACACATGGAAATACTGATGATATGCACGTGAACCCCATGTACTACAACAAGATAATGAAGCTCGGGGAATGGGGGAATCTTTTCATTAGAAATGTGCAACCCACTGAGACACTTGTCTGCCGAGAAGATTAAAGTACTTGGAACCCCGGCCTGTGGGGAGGTACAGTTAGGTAACAATGTAACGAGATTACTGTTCGCCTGCGGGAATTATGTTTAGAGAGAAGGAATGACAACTATGCAGAATATTTTAAAACAGACATCGTGTCTGATTTCTGTCATGGCTTGTACGGGTAATTCCGTTGGCTTAAAATATCGTGTGGAATGTTGTTGTTTGTTTGTTTACATTACAGCATTGGTGGGGAACGAGCAGGCGGACAGATCGGCTGGGTTTGCACCGCTTGGCAGGGTATTGACGCACACAGAATCATCGGTTCCCAAACTTCAAGTGTTGAGTTGAGTTGAGCTAAGAACAGGCATCGCTACACTCAGGACATTCTCACATGCGCTCCGTCCATGATTCAACGGCCAGCGAAGAGTCATGATACTAATCGTTCCAACTGCCAAGTGATTGAAACTTCGCCTGGTAAACATCAAGTGCTTCTCTAGCTTACCTTTCAATGGGACGATGTCATACAACGAATACATATACACACGCGATGTAACACCACCCCGATTCCTACTTCGCCTGAAAAATTACCATTGTCTCCGTACACCAAATAAACCTGCATTTATCAGCTCCAGTGTGTGTGCCAAGCGTACTACGTGGGTAGAACGGACAGGCAATTATCAAATCGAGTAGCCGAACATATACCAGTGAGTGTGGAAAAGACAGTTAATCATCATCATCATCATAATCATCATCATCTTCCACTTCTGCCGTCAAGCGTTTTGGGGAAGAAAAATTTCGCTCCAGCACCCGGTGGGTGGCACTGGATAGTGTCATTCCGTGTGATTGTACAATGTCTTTGATGTCGTCGTCAATCCATTTTCTTCTTGGACGTCCTCTTGGTCTTGTCGCAGATGATCTTAGATGTAAGGCCAGTGTTGGTAGTTGTTGGTGTTGCATTTTAACGAGATGGCCAAACCACTTGATCTTCTGTCTTTCAATAAACGTGGCACAAGGTGTTGATCCCACTGTCTGTCTGATAACAGCATTTCTTACTCGGTCTCGGATTGCTAAGTTGGCAGCTCTCCTCAGGCATCTCATCTCGCAGGTGTTGATTTTGCGAAAGTTTAATTTGGATTAAGTCCAAGTTTGAGATTGGTAGCATAGGGTTGGTGTGAACATGCTGTTTATTATCTGTTGTTTTGAGAACATGGGATTATTTGGATGTTTCAGTAAGGGTGATAGTTGATGTGTAAGTGCACTAGCTTTATGACATCATCAGTCTTCAGAAATTCCTATGCAGTTGAAAGGCTGTCAAACGTTCTCTTAGTGCTCAACATCTCATAAAATATGGGCAAGGCGTGAACATTGAAAAATAGCTTTGTATACTGCATTCCACGAGCAGTAAACGAGTGTTCAAATAAAGTGAGGCGTTAGCAATTAGCCGTTGTCAGCCGGTTTTGTGCAAACAGAAAGAGTTCGTGTTAAATGTGAAACTACCGTGGGGATAATAGATGCCTTATATTGGAACAATACCGCGACTGTATGTTTTAATTGTTTCAGCTAAAGTATTATTTACGTATTCACCTCATAAGATCTATAACTCTACAGTTTACACATTGCAAGATGCTGCGACATATATCAGGCAATAAGTCGTGCAACATAATTCTTGTTGCTTCGGTGTTTCAATTCACTAAGAAAGTACATTGTTTTGAAATTATGGAAGACATTTTGACGGATCCATCAACATTTCATTTTATCCAAAAGTCTGTAAACCAGGGAAACTGGATGCAGAAGTAAGAAAAGAAATTAAGTCACTTTTACATAATAAAGTCATCAGTCAGGTAACTGCGCAGCAACCACCCCATGGGGCACACGCCACTGTTATATATGAAGTATACAATAATAAACTTATTAAAGAAAATGAGCATTCGTCGACACAAGAAACGATGTTAAGATTATACACATCTTCATCGGGGGCAGAATAACACGAACATATCAAAAGAAATATCTCATCTCATCTCATCATGTTCCTCTTGTACCTTGCGGTGTCGAGGTGAAGTATAAACATCGTGAGAGTGCCCGATTATGGGCTTCATGGATCGATATTCCCATGTACTCTGCTATTTCCTCCATCCAACGTTTATGTGGTCGGCCTCTTCCTCCGATTCCATCTGGTCTGTACATCATTGCTTGTTGTGGTATGCTGTTGACTGGTAACCTACTTGCATGGTCAAACCATTTGACTTGCTGCTTTCTAATAAAATCTAGAGCTGCTATAACGGCATTTGGGCGTAGATACTTCTGAATGAAAGTTCTATAGTAGGTGTAGAGGTACACTGTTTTATGCAACAGACTAAAATATCACAGCTTATTGCATGGCGAATAATTAATGTGCCTAGTGTTAGTCTGCTGGTGCATTAGTTTGCCGTGATAAAAGGTCAGCAATAATGTTATCAGTGCCCTTTATATGGCGGATTTCAAAGTCGAAATCCTGAAGAAGAAGACACCATCTTTCCAGTTGATGGTTCATTAGCACACCTTGTTTAAGTACCAGCAGTGGCGAATTATCGGTTAAAACAACAAAATGCGAACCTAAGAGGAACTTAGATAAACGACGCATACAAAAAAGTAGACTTAATGCCTCCAACTCAACTGTGGAATAATGGATCTCTGCCTTTTTCAGCTTGCGGCTGACATAGAGTATTGGATGTCTCACGCCTTGATATTCCTGCATCAGGCATCCTCCAATTGCGATAGCACTCGAATCTGTGGTCAGAATAAAAGGTATACCTATGTTTGGTAATCTTAATACGGGTGGGTTCGAAAAAATTGATTTCAATTTGCACATTACATCCTCTAAGCGGATACTCTTACAAAATTGTTCTGGATGATCTTTTGTCAACAGTTTAGAAAAAACTGATGTGAGTTCCGCCCAGTTTGGTATAAACTTGGCATAATAGTTTATGAGATCTAACAGGCTTCTAACCTGTTTCTTTGTAGTTGGAACTTCTAGGTTGAGAATTTTTGATACGATTCTATCATCTGTCAATAGTTTGCCTTCGGAAATCCTATGACCTAGGAAGTCTATCTCTTTATAGCCTATTTCAACCTTGGAAGGTTTGATAGTAAGTCCAAAAAGAAGGATTTGATTAAAGACTTGTTGGAGTGTAAGTAAGTGAGAAGTCATGTCTGAAGAATGGATACATATATCATCAATATAAGATTGCACGTCCTTGATGCCGTGCAATAACAGTCTAGTTAACCTGACAAATGTGGCGGGAGCGTTCTTGAGACCAAACGGAAGATATCTCCATTCGTACAGCCCAAGTGGTGTAGCGAATGCTGTTATATGCCTTGAAGAGGGAGATAGTGGTACTTGCCAGTAACCTTTAGCTAAATCAAGCTTAGAAAATAAGGATGATTGAGACATATTCAAAATGAGGTCTTCACAGCTGTACATTGGCTCAGCATCTGTCGTGGTTATAGTATTTAATCTTCTGTAGTCTATGCATAAACGAATGGTTTGATCCTTCTTTTTCACCAGGACAATTGGCGAAGAGTACTGGGACACAGATTTCTGTATTATTTTATTGTTTTCTAAGTCCAAAATTTCTTTATCTAAATTTGCTCTATAATGTAAAGGAATTGAATATGGTCTACATTTGATAGGTGTTAGATCTGTCAACACAATTGAATGTGTTATTTTGTCAGTCCGTCCAGGTTTGTTTGAGAAGATAGTTCTATAGTCGTTCAGAAGAGACAAAATGTCTTGTCGCTGCTGTTGTGTCAAAGTGTCAGAGATTTGTATGTCTTTCATCGTACTGTCGTCGTTCATAATTGGTACTGGAATTTCCGTATTGTCTCCGTCCGTCTGATTTATTACTGACGCTACTGTTTGTAAATTGTCTTCAATGTCATTGTCGTCGTCGTCGAGACTAATAGTTGCCAATATGTCGTTTAATTGGTCGTACTTGTCGTTATCCCATATTGTCGGTACTGTGAATATGTTTTCGTCGTATTCGTTGTCACAAGAATGAGTCGTTATTGATGCTTCGTTTAGATCTTCGTTTGTCGAGGTGTCAGTCAGTCGGGTAATTGTCGTTTCGTTTTCGTTGTATTTCTTGTCAGTCTGGTTATTGTCATCTGTTATCTGCGTCTGCTTGTTCTTGTCACTGTCATTTCTAGAATAGTACGGTTTTAACATATTTACATGGAATATTTTCAACTTTCCATTCAAAGAAATTTCGCAGTCAACTTCCGAAATCCTTCTCACAACTTTAAATGGTCCCTGCCAAGAGGTTGATAGTAAATCTCTCTTGTCAGGTAGTAATAGTAAAATATCTTGATTTGGTTGTAATACAATCGTTTTTGCCCCTTTGTTGGCGTACTGCCTGTACCTAAAACCTTTCTCCTGTAATGATGTTCTGGCTAGTATACAGGATCTAATGATTTTGTCTCTGGTGTCCGTGACCAAATCATAGGTGGAAACTGGTAATTGGGTGTTTAAGGGTTGTGATATTATATCTTTGTAAATAGTGAGAGGTCCTCTTGGGTTCGCTCCATATATCAATTCAAACGGAGAGAACCCCGTGCTTGATTGTGGGACTTCTCTGTATGCGAACAGCACCGTTGGAGAAGTATATCCCAATCGGCTGGATTTTCAGCTGTCACTTTGGATAACATATGTTTTAGGTCCCCATTTAATTTTTTCGCAAATTCCATTTGCGGCCGGTCGATAGGGACTTGTAATACATTGTTTTATGCCTAGTAACTTAGTTACCGATTGGGTGGCATTAGATATGAATTGCGTTCCTCTATCCGATATTATCTTCTCCGGAATGCCAAAACGGGAGAATATCTGTAATAATACGTCCGTCACATCCTTAGAGGAGATAGATTTTAATGGAATCATTTCTGCCCACCTTGAACACAAATCAACAAGTGTAAAAATGTATCTATTTTCTTTGTTTGAGATGTGGTTCAAAGGACCTACTAAATCAACCGCCACGATTTGAAATGGTCTCGAGGCAGTTGTGGTTGATTGAATTTCTGCCGTAGGGTTTTTTCCCTTTTTGATTAGTTTCTGACAGGTATCACATGATTTACAATGGGTTTTTATGTCTTGGCAAAATTTAGGCCAATAAAATTGGCTCAGGACTCTGGCCCTGGTTTTTTCATAACCCATATGACCTCCGAAAGGTGAGTCATGGACTATATGTAGCACTTTCTCACGATGTGACTGAGGTAGAACCACTTGCTGTATCGTGGTTTGATCTCTGGTGTATAATCTAGTTAAAATATTGTTATTTAGTCTAAATGTCCAAAAAGCGTTTTTCGTCAATTTTGGCTTTAATCCTATTAGCCG
Source organism: Cepaea nemoralis (assembly GCA_014155875.1). NCBI lineage: Eukaryota > Metazoa > Mollusca > Gastropoda > Stylommatophora > Helicidae > Cepaea > Cepaea nemoralis. The sequence goes on along the minus strand of JACEFZ010003652.1, from coordinate 234,209 downwards.
AAAGTATTGCGAAAGGGTTGGATCTGCTTTTTGTTCTTCTATAAACTCGGTGGTGGTAATATTGGGTGAAATGATTTGTAGCGACTCCTGAAGTTGGTCGGTGTGGGTTTTGTGTGTCGTTTGTCTTGTTACTATATTAGCATCTTGTGTGTGTTTTTGCACATTTACAGGCTCAATATTTTGTGGATCGATGGCGTCCTCAGTTCGAGGTGTTAATTTGATGGTATCATTGAAAGATTCAACCGCCCCTGTATTCTGCATCTCTGTGAATTCATTTCGAATTCCGTCATTGGTTGTCTCCCTTGTGCTTTTGGCAGTTTGAGACAAGCACGCGTGGTTTTTCATTTTGGAACCACTGTTCAGTTTTTGAATACAGTTTTTCTGTTCCCATTCTCTGATTTCTTGTTCAGAGCAAGATCTTATGTTAGGAAGATTCCCAAGGATGATTTCAGCAGCAGGATTTTCTAGTACTGCGCATAGCACTTGTCCTGATATAAAAGGTGTCCGAATATCGGCAAGTGCTAGGGGGTATCTTTCGATAGTGCCTGCGAATGTGCGACACGTTACGTATTTGTGTGTGTAGTCTTTGTCATTAACTAATGTTCTCTTAATTCCACAAAGAGTCGCCCCGGAATCGCGTATTAATGTACATTGTTTGTTATTAACAAAACCTGTTGCAAACTTTAACTTGCCTGTTGATGTTAAGGCTGCGTTGGCCATTTCGTTAGAAACTGGGATTGTGTGGCCGCATAACAAAGTTGTATCAAGCTGAAATTTTCTACAGGTGTTACATGTGTTATCAGTGATGGTGTTAATGCTTTGTACTGCATTGCCTAACTCACTCGCACTTTCATTCTGGATGTCGCATTCGTTCTGTTGTTCAATTTCTTCATCTGAGGATGTGTCTATTAATGCGGCATTGACCTGCTTCATCATCTTTCTTCCATCACAACGTGCCGAATGGTGGCCATAGCTCGAACAAAAATAACATTTGACCGCTCTCTGATATGCGTTCCTTTTGTTCTTTTGTTTTTCCACTACCATTTGGAGATGATGTGGATAATTTGGTGATTTGTCACACATCGCGAACTGTTCGTGTGTCAGATGACAATACTGACACATGACTGGCTTTGTGAACTTAGAGCGTTGTTTGAACCTATTTTCACTTGGTTTAGAATATTTGGTGTTTGTAACCGCTGCTGTTTCATTTTGGCTCATATTTAACTGAAAAATATCGCGGTTCGCTGTAAAATATGCGCTCCCCTTATTTTCTATTTCTTGGATAGTTTTACAATCCATTTGCCTCAAAAATTTAGAAAAAGGTGTTGGTATTGTGCTAATAATTTTATCAATTATAATTAGCTCCTTCAGTTTATCATGGTTGTTATTTGTTTTTGCTGAGGTTATCCACTTTGTACAAATATCTTGAACTGTAGACACGTAGTCTATGAAAGTTTGGTTAGGTAATGGGGCTAATTTTGAGAACTGTAGTTGATAGCCTGCTGTATCTAGTGAAAAATGTTGTAGTATTCTTTGATTTAAATAGTCGTAATCTTTCCTCATGTCTTGTGGAACTGTCTCTATCACTTTTAAGGGCTCTAATGCTAAATTTCTCATCAGAATAAATGACCAGTCGACTTTTGCGACGTTATGGTAAGTCATCAAACACTCGAGGTTCTCTAAGTATGCGCTTATTGAATCTCCTGAACAAAACGGCTTGACTAGGCCTTTATATTTGTTGTATTTTTGTTCATCTTCTTTACTTCTAATTTTGTTTACTGAAATTTCTAGGTTGGAGTCAATTTCCATTTGTTTTAGATTTATCTGTGTCTCTGCGTTTAATTGGGCTTGTTTGGTCGCAGCCTCGAGCTCCATTTGCATCTTCTTCTCTTGAGCTTGCAGTTGCATTTTCTTTTCTTCAGCTTCCATTTGCATCTTTTTTTCTTCAGCCTCAATTTGCATCTTCTCCTCTTGAGCCTGCAGTTGCATTTTCTTTTCTTCAGCTTCCATTTGCATCTGCATCTTTTTCTCTTCTCTTTCCGTTGCTCTTTCTTCTCGTGCAATATTTTCTGAATGTGTCTTTTGTGCCCATTCTGAAAGTTTTTCCTCAATATATCCTAACCTAATACCTAATTCAATGCACTGTTCTAATGTTGACATCTTGTATTTTAGTTATTGTTCACTTTATTGAAATTAAATCCTTTGAAATTAGTTTGGGTGTACAAAAGTTGGTTATCCCCCTTAATGTCTACATTCAAATTTACACGAGCAGGTTTACTTGGTTATGAGATTAGCATATACATAAAAATCAATACAAAGAAAAATGTTACATCAATGAATCAAAGATGAGTATCGCTTAGGGATGTAATGAGCATGAAATGAAACTCATCTTATTTTTCCTGGATTCTCGATTGTAGTCTTGATTGGTTTTTCTGTTTTCTCGCCACTGCTAGAGGACAGGTTACATACACACGATCTTTCGCGGAACAATCTGATGTTGGAATAAAAAAAAATTAGTAACTGTCACTGTAATTGTCACAGTCATGTCAATGTCAATTTTCATAAACATTATCATCATTTCAAATATCAAATATTTTTGTAGAGGGACTATAATAGCTCATTCACAGATAATACGATGATAGCTGCAAAGTGATTGACTTTGTCCTGTATGACAGTTGATATTTTATTTTTTTTACTGGCAAAACCAAGAGCTGTCTGAAAAGTAAAGCTTGCGATTGCCAAAACCGGCTTGCCCCCAAATAGCCTGTCACCGTCCTAGATCTCTAGGGGAATGAAACTCGGGCTCATCCAGGCAACAAACTCCGTTCATATGCAATCTAACATCATTTATTTATATTACAGTTACAGTAAGCTTGCGAAGAGAGTTTTCGCAAGCCAGCAATCTGCTAGTTGCGTATCACAGGAGTTTACAATAAACATGATTATCACAACAACTCTATCAGCTATCTAACATATGCATAAGACCCCTAAATACACTTGGGTCTAAACTATCAAGTCCCCCTTAAGGTAAGCCCTGTTGCTTCCTCGATGTCCAGTCCGTGTCTGCCTTTCCACACGTGTCGCAATCCGACACGGGTGGTAACTCTCTCTGAGTTTCTCGTGGACCCCGCAATCGGCGGGCCCCATCGGTGTCCACGGGGCTGTGGACACACTGACCGGTCCTTCGAGAAGGCTCTGGATTATTCGAGCCTTCGAGTGACTCGGTTCTTTCTCTTTAGCTGGAGTTCTATCCCTTCGCTAGTCTCTCTTACTTTTATGTTGGTACCGCCCTTATGTGAGGCTGTGACACCCACTTTAGTCCTGATTTCTTCATTTCTGATCTATCTCTTCCTGATACGTTGAGTATTCTTCTCAGGAATCTTATTTCTATTGTTGTGATTTTTCTTTTCTCTTTTTCTGTCATTGTCAGTCAGGTCTGGCGTATTCAGGCTCTTTTTTTCTGTCATTGTCAGTCAGGTCTTAGTCAGATATGACTGAGCTACCGTATAACAGTAGACGGTACTACCTGGTTTCTGTTAGCGCCGAACGTTGGGCGGTGCTTACCAAACCCGACACCCCACATTGTGCCAACGGCTTCTGGCGGAAGAGCGCAATTGGGAGGGTACAAGCCTTACCCTGGTGCGAGGAAATGCAAGCTAAAGACAAAATTGTCATGGCAGGGCAGACCAGGCCCTAAGCCTTGGTTGGCGACTGGTCTAGGATCGAAGCTCCGACAGGCGGACAGTTAGAGCATTGCTTTGCTGATCCGGCTGCTTCTGCAGCTTGTCTTGTTCCAGATGTAGGGGTGTTACCTTTCCTCTGGAGCGAACTAGGCAGGCCGAGAGAGGGATCATGCTGCATGGGCAACACATGATCTCTATATTTTAGCCCAGGCTTTGTGCTATGGAGAGGCAATAACTCCATCCCTGGTCTTAACTGGTCTCGGAATCAAAGCGAGAGGCAACTGTTACGGGTTATAAGTCCTTGTCAGTTGGCGTAGACATGGGGCGCCACGCGTTGCCTCTGACGGTGGGAGACACCTATAGGTGTCACTGATCAGCTACCGCCCGCCTCAAGCTGGGCAGCCCCCAGCCAATTGGGTGCTGATCCGCCACAGCCTGCCTGCTTCAATGGGTGCTTGGGGCTAGGACAAAATCTGAATCGCAGGCTGTAAAACCAATGCACCAGGTACAAACAAAAATAAAAATAGAAACCTCAAGCTACGGCTTGCAACCTGGAATGTGAGAACCATGTGTCCAGGATTTTCCACTGACTTGACCAATATTGACGATGTGAGAAAAACGGCTGTGATTGATGCCGAACTCAATCGTCTTAACATTGATATTGCTGGCCTGCAGGAGACTCGCCTCGCTGAGGAAGGGTCACTCAGGGAAAACAACTACACCTTTTTCTGGAAGGGTAGAGGGCAGGCAGAAAAAAGGCAACACGGTGTGGGCTTTGCAGTGAAGAATTCGCTACTGGGAATGATTGAAATTCCAGCAGGAGGAAATGAAAGACTATTATCCCTGCGCTTGGCAACCTCTTGTGGGTTTGCCACCATTATTACTGCATATGCACCGACACTCGATTCCTCTGATGATGTGAAGGATTTGTTCTATGGGGAGTTAGACTCCGTGATCAAGGCAGTTCCAAAATCTGACTACATTTATATGCTCGGCGATTTCAATGCTCGTGTGGGCAAGGACTCGAGTTCATGGCCAGTGTCCCTTGGAAAATACAACATCGGTCGCATGAATGAAAATGGGCAAAGGCTGCTGGAGCATTGCACCAGTAATGACCTATGTATTACAAACTCTTTTTTTAAAACAAAAGAGATGCATAAGGTCACATGGAAACATCCAAGATCCGGCCATTGGCACCAGCTGGACTTCATCATCACACGGAGACAACATCTGAACCATATATCATTGACTCGTAGTTACCACAGTGCTGACTGTGATACAGATCATTCTTTGGTTGTTGCAAGAGTTAGACTGAGACCAAAGAGAATCTACACAGCTAAACACAAATCTAGCCCCAGGATTAATATTATTAACACTCATGATCCTGAAAAGTGCTTTCAGTTTCAACAGCAACTTGAAGACGCTTTCACTGATACACCAGAAAATTGTACAGTAAATGAAAAGTGGGGTCAAATTAAGGAAACTCTTTATAAAACTGCCGTAGGGGTTTACGGCACTGTGGATCATAAGAGGCAGGACTGGTTTGCGGCCAACAGCGAGACTCTGCAGCCCTTGATTGATAAGAAGAAGAAAGCTCTCTTAAGAAACAAGGAAAGACCAACGCGTAACACTCTGAGTGAGCTAAGGCAAGCTAGGAAGGATGTGCAAAAGGCTGCCAGGCAGTGTGCAAATGATTATTGGATCAAGTTATGTGAGTCCATTCAAATCGCAAGTGATAAGGGAGACATAAGAAGCATGTATGAAGGAATAAAGAAAGCCTGTGGTCCAGTGATCAAAAGAAGTGCACCATTGAAAACCTTGACTGGAGAAGTCATCACTGATAAGAAACAGCAGATGGACAGATGGGTAGAGCACTATTTGGAGCTTTACTCAAGTGAGACCAAACTAGCGGATGATGCCCTTAATGCCATAGAGGCTCTACCAACTCTCTTGACCACCTGGACACACTTCCCACCATAACAGAAGTTAAGTGTGCTATAAATGAACTTGCATCTGGCAAGGCTCCAGGTAAGGATGGGATTCCAATAGAGGTTATCAGGAATGGGCAAGACACACTCACTATACAGATCCACCAGCTAATAGAGCTATGCTGGCGTGAAGGACAAGTCCCACAGGATTTCAAAGATTCAAGCATCATAACACTGTACAAGAACAAGGGCGATCGGAGCGACTGCAACAACTATAGGGGTATCTCACTTCTGTGTATTGTTGGAAAAGTATTTGCCAGAATTGTTCTGCGCAGACTTCAAGTCCTAGGAGATCAAGTCTACCCCGAATCACAGTGTGGCTTTCGACAGAACCGGTCTACCACTGATATGATATTCTCATTGCGACAAATGCAAGAAAAATGCCGTGAACAGAATCAACCACTGTTTATTGCCTTCATCGACCTCACAAAGGCATTTGATTTGGTCAGTCGTGAGGGTCTGTTCAAGGCACTAAAGAAGATTGGCTGCCCACCAACTCTTCTGTCCATTGTGGAATCGTTCCACACAGGCATGAAGGGTATAATCAAGTTTGATGGTGCAACTTCTGAAGAATTTGAAATCAAGAGTGGAGTTAAGCAAGGTTGTGTACTAGCTCCCACCCTCTTTGGAATATACTTTTCACTTCTACTGAAATATGCATTTCGTGATCAGGATGGTGGTATATACATTCACTCACGCTCAGATGGCGGCCTCTACAATGCTCAGAGATTGAAGGCTAAGACCAAAATTAGGAGGGTACTGATCAGAGAGTTGCTTTTTGCAGATGATGCTGCAGTTACGACCCACTCTGAGGAAGAATTGCAATGTCTACTATCTGCATTCTCCAATGCTTGTTCTGAATTTGGTTTAACAATTAGCAAAAAGAAGACACAGATTATGTCACAAGGTGCACATGGGGTACCATCAATCTTTATTGACGACGCCGAACTAGAGATAGTAGACCATTTTACATATCTAGGATCAGTGGTAAATAGCAAATTATCCCTAGATCAGGAAATCAACATCCGGATTGGTAAGGCAGCAACAACAATGAACAGGTTAAGAAAAAGAGTCTGGGAGAACAGGAAGCTTACTGCCAAAACAAAAGTCCTTGTCTATCAAGCCTGTGTCCTTAGTACTCTTCTCTATGGCAGTGAAACCTGGACAACTTACTCACATCCAAGAGAACAATTTAAACAGCTTTCATATGCGGTGTCTGCGAAGAATTCTTGGTATTAAGTGGCAAGACAAAATCACAAATACTGAAGTATTGGAAAGATCAGGTTGTGTGACAGTTTATTCCATGCTCAGTCTTCGTAGACTTAGATGGATAGGACATCTTAGGAGGATGGATGATGGTAGAATACCAAAGGATATCTTTTTTGGTGAATTACAGATGGGTAAGAGATCTCAGGGTCGGCCTCTACTACGATACAAAGATGTGTGTAAGCGGGACATGATTGATACAGGCATTGATAAGCACATTGGGAGCAAGTCAGCCGCTGAACGTGTTGCATGGAGGGCAAATATCAGAAATGGAATAAAGTCAAAGGAGAAAATTATTGCAGAAAAGTCACACACCAAGCGTTTGAGACGGAAGATGGTGCATGATGGTGGAAATGACCACGTGTTCACATGCACCCACTGTGAACGGACATTTACAGCGCAAATTGGCCTTATCAGTCACACTCGCTACCGCCATAGTTAAAAGTTATTATGCCTTTTTAGAGCACAAACTATCGTCTGTCAAGACGGCAAGGTGCCAATGATGATTTTCTGTCATTGTCCAGGTTTGGAATTGATAACATAGAGTTGGTAGGAAGATTGTGTTGTAAAGTGCTTTCTTAGTAGTTATTGATACATGTTTGTTCTTTAGTATTGATGCCATTTGTCCAATGAGTTGGTTTGCCTTATTGCATCTATTTTCGATCTCGTCTTCTGATCTGCCATGTGATATTATACTTCCTATGTACTTGAAACTAAAGAAATACTGAAATTATCAAATAATTGTACAACTCTGTCGTTGTCCAGGAAGCGGCACAAAAGTTGACCTGTACTTTAGACTTAAAATATAGGCAGTTATAAAGAGATAGACATTCATACAGAGATGGGCAGTCATACAAAGACAGACAATCATACAGAGACAGACATTCATACAGAGATAGATAGTTATAGCGACGAGGAAACCAGACGAGGAGACAGTCGTATTACGAAAATTGACTAGTTCAAATTCCCAAACAATTGATTTAGTACAGAATTTAATCAGAGTTCGTGAGACGGAATTAGGGGCAAGAACATTCTTCGATTCGAATTAAGGGATCTTGTAAGTGTATGTGGGCCAACGCGTTTTCTTGTCAACAGTGTACTCGTTACAATTTGACGATCAGATCAATTGTCTCCCCTGGTTAGCTGTGGTGGGCAAATGGATCATCATTATCACCACCACGACCAGCAAATTTAAATCTCACCGTTTTACTTAATCATTATAATCATCTTATTTGCTACCATTATTGCGACCGTTATATTCATCATATTCATTATTATCCTCACCATCATCATATGCAAGACTATAATTATTATCATCACCATGATGACAGATTCATGATCATTATCATCACCATCATGACAGATTCATGATCATCATTATTATCATCACCATCATCACTAGCACCAACATTGTCATCCGCACCACAGTTCACAAATAAACACACAATGTATTGTCTGGCACTCATAGAGGTGAGGCCAAGGAAGTAGAGACTACAGGACGCACTAGACAACATAAACATTGAACGCTATAGTTACTGACCGGGATTTGAACCTGTCACCTTCAAATAACGACGGCGCATCGCTGTGCTCCATTCGTGTGAAATGAAAGCTGTTTATTAAATCTAAACATTTCTCGATTTCAATTTGATAGAACTGTCTAATTAGCAAACATCAAATATCCGCACACGATCGCGGTAGTTTAGTTTACATTACCTCGTGGTCAGTGTGGTCAGTAGGTTACGACCGTGCGGAATTAGTTTCCAGCTAAACCGTAAAAATAATTCGCTCTCATAAAGAGACCTTATGGGATAAACTCGGTGCCATGAAGTCGATCAGTGTTCCTTTAAATCCCATAAAGTTAGATGCATATCTTTTACGAACGTAGCAGTCAACCCCAGCATTTCTTGTCTATTCGTGATTCTTGGGCAAGTTACATTAAGTAGTTTGCCATTGTTTCTGAACGACCGGCATCATTACCCTTTCATCAAAATCCAACACAGCTGTGTTTCGAACGCGGTATGCGAGATTACGAAGCGGCGTGGTAGCCGCGCAGGGAAAAAGAAGCCAGGTAAGCGCGGTGGCTTGAGACGTTTTAGACTCAAGTGTCACCGTCTAGGACTCAGGAACATCCGTATTCTATATTGGAACTGTGCCAGTGTAAAACAACGGGGCTCTATTTTAGAAACCCTAGTTTACAGGAACGACATTGTAGCACTCCAGGAGACGAGACTGGGCGATCAGCTACTCCGAATTGCCGGCTTCAAATGTTTCTACAACAGACGACATCTGGGAACGGCGATTCTCGTTCGCGACAGCATGGTGGCGTCAGAGCTAGACATGTCCAGTTGGAACAGTGTCGATATACAAATACAGGCGTTGAGAGTTCATTCCAGTATACCATTCGTGTTGGTTAATGTTTATGCCCGCAATGCGAGTGTGGACGCCCAGATGTGGCAGTGCTTAAGTGGCATATTAGGCCACGAGAGAAATGTTATTTTCTGTGGTGACTTCAACGCTAAAGGCAGATCATGGGGAAACACTTCCTCCAATACACAAGGGGAGGAGCTCGAGACTGCACTGGAAACCATCGACCTGGTTTGTATCAACAGCGGCTGTGTCACCAGGACAGCAAGCCGTCCAGGCGATGAGGACAGTGCTATTGATCTGGCGCTAGTTTCACCTTCACTCACTACAGTGTGTAGATGGGGTGTCCTAGGACACCATGGCAGCGACCACCACCCATGCAGCATATTGGTGGCGAAAGGCAGAACCAGGAAGCACAAGCTAAAGGTAAAGACTTTCCAGTATGACAGTACAGGGCAAGATGTGGTGAGTAAAATAAGACGTGACAAGCGCAGAACGTTTCAGGGCAGGGAAAAAAAGCTGGGAGCAGCCACCGTGGTGGAGTTTCGAGGTGGAGAAGGCTTGGGTGGATAAGCGTAGTGCTGTAAGGAGATGGCAAAATGCCAAGAAGAACAGAGCTGGTCATCCTAGTCCCTGCTTGCACTTAGAAAGAGAGATGCACACAAAAGTAAGCTATTTCAAAAAACTGGTCAAGGTGGTTAAAAGCGGAAAATGGGCAGACGTGTGTCAAAGAGTAAGCACAGACAAGTCACTGAAATTGTTCTGGCGACTACATAAAAGCATGAGTGGTGTAATCAAGAATAAGAGCACTTCTGACTTCCAAGGTGCTGACCTCATCTGGCAGAGGACTGACGAGGGCAAGGGCAAAGCCCTCTTTGAACGCTACCTTGAGCAGAGCAACCAGACAGACATGGGAGGCCGGAATCTGGCCAAGGAGGTCACCTCAGACAGATGCAAGGCCCAGAACACTTCGGATGAAGACACAGTGACAGTGAAAGAAATCAAGGCTGTGCTTCGACGATCAAAAAACAGTGCTCCAGGTCCTGATGGCATAAGATACGACGACATAAATAATGAGCTAGAGAAACTAGCAGACATGTACAACAACAGTATAGGGAGTGCTAGCATCAAGGAGGAATGGTTACACAGCTATCTGATTCCCTTGCCGAAGCCTGACAAAGACCACAAAAAAATTCAGGGATATCGAATTAAAACCATGCAGAATACAATAGGCAAGCTGCTGGAGAAGGTAATTGCCAGGAAAATATCAAGCCAACTAGAGAGGCAAGGTGTTTTCCCACCTACCCTGGGTGGGTACCGTCCAAAAAAGAGAAACCTGGACCAATGCAGCAGTCTTTGCCCACGATGTCTATGAAGGTTTCCACTCAGGCACTGAAACCGTTGCTGCAGCGATTGATCTTGAGGACGCATACAACAGAGTACCACTTGATTTTTTAATGTTTCAGCTTCTTGAACTAAACGTAAGTCCATTCCTCCTTAGTTGGATCGCTGCAGCCCTCTTCCAACGGAAAATAGTTTTTAGATGTGGCAGTTGGACTTCGGAACCAACAACAATATATCCTGGCCTACCACAGGGATCACCATTATCTCCGGTACTGTTCAACGCCTACACAGTGAGAATCACCAGTGAGCAGATCACTGGACCTGGCAGGACATTGTCATATGCCGATGATGTTTTAGTGTATCGTCAGGGTAAGGATAGAGAGGAGGTTGCTGTGGAACTACAAACCGAACTCAATCGCATAAGTACTTTGTGTGATGAAGCTGGGGCAATGGTCAACCCAACAAAGGCAACAGTGACTTGGTTCTCGTTGAATAATCATATTGTCAACAATCCAACACCAACTGTAATGCTGTGTTCAGAGACGGTGGAAAGAACGCAGGCAATGAATTACCTGGGGATACGGTTTGATCGAAGCCTTGCTTATAATGTGCACATAGACCAGGTGATAACAAAGGCCAAGCGGGGTTTGGCAGCGATGCGGGTGATGGCGGCAGCAAACTGTGAGCAGCGCCATCTATGTCTTCTGTACGAGGGGCTGGTCATGTCTGTTTTGGAGTATGCAATGGCAATCCTGACTGTCAGCTATAAGCAGATAGAAAGGATGGAAAGGATACAGAATGAAGCTATGCGCATTATTCTTGGATGTACAAGAGATACAGCATGCAGGGCGATGCGCTACCTTCTTGATTTTCCAACCATTGAAGAGAGAATGCAAGTTTGCAGGGCACGCGCCTACCTCAGAATTAACGCAAACACACAACATCCACTGCATAGTGAAATTAGGAAGGTGAAGGGCAGCAGGTTAAAAAGAGGACGGTCGTGGATGGGTCAAGCCGAAGACATTCTTCAACAGGTGTGTTCACTTGAGGACTTAGAACCTGGCGAGGAGTGGGTGCAAGTGCCAACAGACTTCTGCACATCCTTTTCAGTTTGCATCCAACTAGATAGAAAATGCAGACAAAAAATCCGGCTGCTGTTGAGGCTGAAGTACAAGCGCTGATTTTGGAGAATTCGCTAGACAGTGACGCGGTCATCTACACAGATGGGTCGGTCGTCCGACATGTGAGAAGCTCATGGGCCTTTACAGCTCGGGCCGGAGGGAGAATTGTGAAGGAGGACTCTGGTGCTTTCACTGAAACCACAAGTAGCCTGACCATGGAAGTCATGGCAGTAAGTAAAGCAATAACATTGCTCGAGACACAGACATTCACTAGGGCTTGTTTCCTTAGCGACTCAATGAACATGATCAAGAGGATAGAGGAGGGGTCGATCCGAAGAGAATGGTTGCTGCCTCTGAAGCGGTCTCGGCTGGCAAAGATTAGTTTCATCTTCGTGCCAGGGCATGTGGGAATACAAGGAAATGAGCGGGCTGACAAGCTCGCATGTGAGGCTACTGTGGAGGGCGGACGCGCCATGGACCAGGCTGACATTCTGAATGCTCTACGTGAAGTGAGACTCTTGCATGAACCAAGTGATGACTGTGAATCTACAACCATGGCCAGACTGCGAGAACAGCAAATTAAAAGAGGGGTGGCCAAGCAAGAACACTACGCAGGAAGCCAAAGAAGATTGATAAACCAACACAGAACTGGCGTCGTTAGCCGCTACACGCTGCGGGATTTGCTGAGGAGGGGATCCGAGCACTTATGGACTGAATGGTCCGATGTGCAACGAGGATGATCTGTCGACTAACTAACTAACTAACTAACTAACGAACTGCGTCCGTAACTCCTTCACCGCGAAGCCGGCATAAACCCATAACCCATCTTATTTAAGTGACATCATTAATTGTGTAACATCTGTGTCTTCCTGTGTCTTCATGTGCCGTAGAGAAATGACCGGCTTTTTTCAGTTAGACCATCTGGCGGTCCTAGCCATGTCTAACTGGTTATGACATAAAGTTGTATCTGCTTCTGTGTTGCCTGATGTTGTTCTATCTGTCTGTATTATATTAATAACTAAAGTTGTGCAATTACAACAATAAGGGTTTTGCAGTTTCACTAACAATTCGCAGTTTTACTAATAGATTTTGAATAACGAAGACACAAACAATAAATTGCACGATTTATTGCCTGGCATATTTCGCTGCATCTCGTCAGGTACATACTGCAGAAATCACACAACTTACGTGAATTAATTAGATAAATCCTTCAAACTGAAATATACACATGTTCGCATAGTAATGTCGATTGTCTACCACGGTAATTTTAAACTGACTAACATGTCTTTCTGCTTGCACAAAGACGGTTTACGAAGGTTGATTATTATAGCTTCAGCAAATTTTAACAATCGACTACTTTGTGTGTTGAACAACCCACGGAAGGCACTGTCTCTTTCAACCACGTGACCACTCTCGAGCACATGTCTCTCGACCGATGAAGCTGGACTGTTCCGGTGTGTCGGCCTGCCTAGGCTACCATCTTCTGTGTGTAGTATCTTGTCCAACCAATTCGGAATGTGTTCCGAAACCCTGCAATGTAACTGTCGCTCAGTTCTGCCTATGTAGATGGCCTCGCATCTGCATGTAAATTGGTAAATACAATTTGATTTGGCGTACAAAGCTACAGGTTCTTTTACTGCTGGGACTGGGATCGGTGTGTTTCTGTACCTGATGACTAGAGTTGCAGCACAGAATGTTCGCTCGACTGCTGTGGTGAGCCAGTCCCGCAGACGTTGCATTACGTCATCTCCTCGGAAGGTTAGCTGGATGAATACCTTGAGTTTAGGGACTGTAGTTACTTCTGATTTCGGTTTGGGCTGTTGGCAGTGGCGCTTTATAAATCCTGTGGAGTACCCATTCAGGTTTAAGGCATTCTTCAGAGTTTCAAATTCCTCTGTCAGTGTGTCCTGGGTGCATATCTTCCTAGCACGGTCAAACAGGGTCCGTACTAAGCCCCGTTTGTACTGGACAGGTGCGAAGCTCTGAAAATTTAAGTATTGGCCAGTCCATGTTTCTTTGCGGTACACCGATCTTTGAATTGTGCCGTCTGCTCTACGTCTCATTAGGATATCTAGAAACGGCAACGCTTCGTTGTGTTCGTGTTCCATAGATAGAGAGATGTTTTTATGTGTCTCGTTCATTGTGGCCTGGAACGACGTTGCTTGTAGCTCGTCTGTGGTGATAATTAGTATATCGTCCACGTAACGACGGTAAAAGGCCAAGTTATTGATGTCTGAGGATCTCTTTTCTTCTAAGTGTGCCATGAAGATGTCCGCTAGAATAGGTCCAAGTGGGCTCCCCATGGCCACTCCGTCAATTTGGCGATATGACTTGTTTAGAAAGTTGAATTGTATGTTGGCGGTACATAATTTTAATAGCCTCTCTAGAATAGCTGATGGTATGCCTAGTTTTAGTTGTTTGTCTCTAATGCGTTCGCTTATTATATTCACGGTCTCATCTAATGGAACGTTGGTGAATAAAGAGGCAATATCCATGGCATGCCATGTGTTTGTTGTTTATGTCCATAGTATCCAATAATTCACCAGTTCGAATGTATCTCTGAGTGTTCTTGGATCGAAGGACTGTCGTACTGGCTTTAAAATTTCAGCTAGCCATCTCGCCATTCGGTGTTGTGCAGAGTTAACCATGGAAAGGATCGGTCTTAGTGGGATGCCGGGCTTGTGAAGCTTGGGTAGACCGTACATCTGAGGAGTTTGGGAGCCACGCGGTGTGAGCGTTTTTGCAGTGGCCTCACTGATGAGTCCCGCATTCACAAGTGACTGGATCTCTTTCCTCATTTTTGCATCCAGGTCCTCCGACTTGTTCACTATTTGCTCTACTCTGAATTTAGATGCGTCTGATAATATTTCATCCATTTTTCTCTGGTAGTCTGATATGTCCATCAGTACTGCACCACTCCCTTTGTCAGGTTTCAATATTACGAGGGTTTTGTTGGCCTTTAACGCTTTTAAGGCAGTAAGGTGTTCGTTGGTCAGCGGACATGTCTGTTTAGAGGGTGTTGTGCGATACTGGTGTTTATCAGATGCATCTAAATTCAGAGTAGAGCAAATAGTGAACAAGTCGGAGGACCTGGATGCAATAATGAGGAAAGAAATCCAGTCAATTGTGAATGCGGCACTGATCAGTGAGGCCACTGCAAAAGCGCTTACACAGCGTGGCTCCCAAACACCTCAGATGTACGGTTTACCCAAGCTTCACAAGCCCGGTATCCCACTAAGACCGATCATTTCCATGGTTAACTCTGCACAACACCGAATGGCGAGATGACTAGCCGAAATTTTAAAGCCAGTACGACAGTCCTTCGATCCAAGAACACTTAGAGATACATTCGAACTGGTGGAATTATTGGATACTATAGACATAAACAACATACACATGGCATGCATGGATATTGCCTCTTTATTCACCAACGCTCCATTAGATGAGACCGTGAATATAATAAGCGAACGCATTAGAGACAAACAACTAAAACTAGGCATACCATCAGCTATTCTAGAGAGGCTATTAAAATTATGTACTGCCAACATACAATTCAATTTTCTAAACAAGTCATATAGCCAAATTGACGGAGTGGCTCTGGGGAGCCCACTTGGACCTATTCTAGCGGTCATCTTCGTGGCACACTTAGAAGAAAAGAGATCCTCAGACATCGATAAATTGGCCTTTTACCGTCGTTACGTGGACGATATACTAATTATCACCACAGACGAGCTACAAGCAACGTCGTTCCAGGCCACAATGAAAGAGACACACATAAACATCTCTTTATCTATGGAACACGAACACAACGAAGCGTTGCCGTTTCTAGATATCCTAATGAGACGTAGAGCAGACGGCACAATTCAAAGATCGGTGTACCGCAAAGAAACATGGACTGGCCAATATTTAAATCTTCAGAGCTCTGCACCTGTCCAGTACAACGGGGCTTAGTACGGACCCTGTTTGACCGTGCTAGGAAGATATGCACCCAGGACACACTGACAGAGGAATTTGAAACTCTGAAGAATGCCTTAAACCTTAAGGGGTACTCCACAGGATTTATAAAGCGCCACTGCCAACAGCCCAAACCGAAATCAGAAATAATTACAGTCCCTAAACTCAAGGTATTCATCCAGCTAACCTTCCGAGGAGATGACGTAATGCAACGTCTGCGGGACCGGCTCACCACAGCAGTCGAGCGAACATTCTGTGCTGCAACTCTAGTCATCAGGTACAGAAACACACCGATTCCCGTCCCAGCAGTAAAAGAACCTGTAGCTTTGTACGCCAAATCAAATTGTATTTACCAATTTACATGCAGATGCGAGGCCATCTACATAGGCAGGACTGAGCGACAGTTACATTGCAGGGTTTCGGAACACATTCCGAATTGGTTGGACAAGATACTACACACAGAAGATGGTAGCCTAGGCAGGCCGATACACCGGAACAGTCCAGCTTCATCGGTCAGGAGACATGTGCTCGAGAGTGGTCACGTGGTTGAAAGAGACAGTGCATTCCGTGTGTTGTTCAACACACGTCGATTGTTAAAGTTTTCTGACGCTATAATAATCAACCTTCGTAAGCCGTCCTTGTGCAAGCAGAAAGACATGTTAGTCAGTTTAAAATTACCGTGGTAGACAATCGACATTACTATGCGAACATGTGTATATTTCAGTTTGAAGGATTTATCTAATTAATTCACGTAAGTTGTGTGATTTCTGCAGAATGTACCTGACGAGATGCAGCGGAATATGCCAGGTAATAAATCATGCAATCTATTGTTTGTGTCTTCGTTATTCAAATTCATCACGGGAAAACATTGTTTTGAATCACTAATAGATATTTGCACTTTTAATAATAACACTTTATTTGACATCGTCAAAATACTTTAACTGTTGATTCGACATTTCCCCAATGTGTCTGTTGTATTCCTTCTGGGTAAATCATTCTGGGCTTGTTTCGTAAATATTACCCATGACACCTCGCCATCGTATTTTTACCAATACCTACTATTTATGTATAGTTCGTAAATAAAGACAAGTGTTTTGTTGGCGCTCATAGAAGCAGAGGGAAGAATCAGGATTTAGAGTACGCTAGAGACAATATACAATTTGAAAGCTATAAGTTCCGAGCTAAAACTATAGTTTTTATGTGTATACTGTATAGTGCGTCCTCTAATGCCAGTAGTTAAGTGGGTCGCACGTCCACGTACTTTTACATCCAATATGGATGCGTATATGTTTTGAAGGTTTTTTTTTGCCGACTGGGGGAAAATGGATGCGGATTTTTTGGGTGAAATTTTTTTAGCGGATTTCTATAAAATTATGGCTGCGTGGTCCGGTTCTTTTTTTTTTTTTTTTTTTTTTTTTTTTTTTTTTTTGGTGGGAATTTGTCTGGAACAGGGGTATATTTTGGTTGGTGGGTTGTTTCTGTGACAGTAATTAATGTAGTGTGAGCACGGATGAAGGGTATGAAGGGGAAACTGTAAGTTATATATTGTGGTTGGACGTGGCTACATAGGGTATATGATCTGTTATACAACTATGAGTGGTGAGGGCGTGATGTATAAACTGCCAAGGGTGTGATGGGTCGTGGTTATACTCGACAAATCATGGGTAGAGGTGTAGATGGTTACTGAACAAAAGTAAAGAGGGTTGTAGGAGTCTGACACAGACACATAGGGCGATTAGTTAAATTAAACGGTGGGATGTAGCTTATTCACCGAAATCTTATAAAGTTGTAATGGATATGGTGTCATTTGGTGGTAAGGGGTGGGTACCAGGTATTAGTAGTCAACTAGGAGTGGTTGAGGGCGATATAGGGGTGGTCATAAATGTAATGGTTATTGATAGAAGTGTTATGTTCGCAGTTACACACTGGTCAACCAGTGGTCAAGCAGTGGTCAAGTAATGGTCAAGTAGTCAAGTAAGGAAATTTTAGGGAAAGTGGTTGTAATGATATTGTGATGATTAAAGAGTGGTAAATTAGTAGTCAAGTAGTGGTCAAGCAGTGGTCAAGTGGTGGTCAAGTGAAGAAAATTTTAGGGAAAAGTGATTGTAAGGATATGATGATTGTTAAAGGTGGTAAATTAGTGGTCAAGCAGTGGTCAAGTGGTCAAATGAATAAATTTTAGCGGACAGTAGTTGTAGCGACATGGTGATGCTTAAAGGGTGGTAAATTAGTGGTCAAGTAGTGGTCAAGCAGTGGTCAAGCGGTGGTCAATTGAGGAAAATTTTAGGGAAATTTAGGGGAAAGTGATTGTAACGATATGGTGATGCTTAAATGGTGGTAAATTAGTGATCAAGCAGTGGTCAAGAAGTGGTCAAGTAGTGGTCAAATGGTCGAGTGACCACTTAAATTGTAGAGGACGGTGTGCCTAAGATAATGGTAGTGGTTAAAGTGATCAATGACGTGGTCAAGCAGTGGTCAAGTGGTCGAGTGACCACTTAAATTGTAGGGGAAAGTACTATAGTGCAATGGTGGTGGGTAAAGTGAGGAGGAATCACTAGTAGTGATAATAGTACTACCAATATCAGCTATACACAAGTACAGACACACTCACCCATAATCAAATACACAAAGACGGTCACACAAACACACATACAAACACAAAGACAACCACACACAGCCATAAACAACCACTCAAGTACATACACAAGAACACAAAGAAGCAAACAAGGACAGACACACACGTACAAACTCAAAGACACACACCCATCTCCTGCCATTACTACTGCCATCACAACTAAACACAACCACGTACAGACACAACTGCACGTACACACAGACATCAACTACACAAATACATACACGTACAAACTCAAAGACAACCATACACAGACAACCCATACCATTACTACTGTCACATCAACAGATATACACATGTGCAGAGACAGCACAGACACACTCCTACCATTACTACTGTCATCATAATTATACACAACCACGTACAGACACACTCACACACAATCAATTACACAAATACGCACCTACAATCAAAAACACACAAAGACACAGACACACTTGTACATACGGACATGAACACTGACAAGTACGCATACCCATCTCCTACCATTACTACTGTCACGACAACTATACACAACCACGTACAGACACATCTACACGTACACACAGACATCAACTACACAAATACACACCCAAAGACAGACACGTGTACAACAACAAAGACAGACACAAGAACACAAGTACAACCAGACATCAACTACACCCATACACACTTGATACAGTTGTACATACAGACCTACAAGCGTACAGACAAAGAAGCAAACAGACAAACACAACCATACACAATCATCTCCTACCATTACTAGTGTCAACATCAATTATACACAAGTACAGACACTCACCCATCGCAAATACACAAGTATAGCCTCTTCCTGACCCCACAAGAATATTACAAACTACACAAACCACATACCCCTTTGTGGTAAAGAACGCGGATATCCGACACAGCCCCTACGTCATCAGCACCATATACAAAAGTCATTAAGTGGTAGCGTGAGTCATCGGTTTGTAGGAAAGCAGGCGGGTGGCGTGAGAATAGCCTGTCTTCAAAAACTCCCACATCAGCTATGTAGGGTCGTGTGCAGAACCAGTGTATAAAATAGACGGCGTCTCCTCACTCGCTCTACACCAGTTCGTGGTACACCAGTTCACGGGCTGACTTGGGTAGCTACAGAGTTATTTGTAGTTCAGGCTGGTGTTAGCAGTGTTCGTGTCGTCGGCAGATATTGTTCACGTGCTGACTTGGCTAGCTACAGCGGTGAAACAGGTTGGTGTGAGCGTTATTCGTTTCGTCGGCAGCTGATAAAACAGTGAAACATATATTGTATACAAAAGAACATTTTTTGCGGTTGTAAGAAAGAAAAACAGTGAAAGTGTGACTTATGACCAGTTTATCAATATGACCACCAGATCTACTTTCACGTGTTCAGTGTGCGACAAAGCCTTTTGTGATAATCTTAATCATCACATTTACGGTACGAAACCACACTTATGTCATATCTGTGGACAACTTTTCAACAGAAAAGGCAATCTACAAAGACACATACGAACACACCATCAACCACGTATGAATACATCAAACACTACAACACCAGAGACGACAGCACCACGTGTATATTTACACCAGCCTCGTAGTGTAACGCAAGTACCAGACTGCCACCACTGTGCCTTCAATGATAACCTTACCCGCCATAATGGGAACATTCACAATGATTATCCCTGTCAGATACGTGACAATCTATACAATTCGAACCTACAACGTTACTTACGAACACATCACCAGACAACACGAGAAAGGACGACACCTTTAGACACCCTGGCAACACGTCCACTCATAGTAGCAGAGGATATCCAACCAAATGATAGAGACAGCTTGGCAGCCTTTAAGGCGTACTGCAAGGACCTATCGAGTATGCTACCCAATCAAGTGGTAGTATTAGAAAAAAGTGTCGACCACTGCTACCGGGTGGTTTTGGTATGATAAAAGGAAGTATTCAGATATCTTGTATGAAAGATCAACTCTCATACATGTCTTTATTCTGGATCCGAAACAAATAAGGTATGTGTGATGACTTCGACAACAACAGTGTTTTTGATAGTCAACCATCAGTGCCCAGAAGATAAAAGATCACTAATCCAGAACTTTTTGGTTTTTCACTAATCATGTATGTCATTGATTTTTTTCTTACGATATATCTCTAAACTGTTTTGATGAATATGTATGTCATTGATTTTTTTCTTACGATATATCACTAACTGTTTTGATGAATATGTTGTGAACACACATATTTTGGTGATAAAATATTGAAACCAAGATTTTTGTTTTGTTGATTTTCTTTAGTGGTTTTGTTTTCATGACGTTGTCTTGTCGGCTCAGAGCTTACATTACCAGACATGAACAAAAGGGAAGAAGTTATGACAAATACAGAAATATTTCAGTCAAATGTATAAAAACTAGGAGTTAACCAAGTATGAAAAGGCCTAAAGAGAGAAATGTCTCGGCCAAATTTATAAAAATAATCAATGGAAAAAGGTTGGCCAAATAGGAAAATGTGTCAACCAAATGGAAAAAAATATTGACCAAGTAATGAAATACACCATTCAAGGTTATGAAAAGTCGGAAAATTTGTCAACCAAAAAGGGAAAGATGTCGGCCAAATACAGATATAGCTCGTCCAAATTTATAAAAACCTAGGAAGAAATAACCAAATGTGAAAAGGCCAAAATACGAAATGTCTCGACGAAACTTATAAAAATCTAGGGAAAAATATTACAACCAAAATTTTGATCAAAAATTATAAATCCAAACATATAAAAATAACCAAATGTGAACAACATCGTCCAAAGACAGAAATATTTCAACTAAACTTATAAATAAGTCACCAAAAGGGAAAAGGTGTGTTTTATTTACCTCCACATGTTAATTTTGCACCAGAGCCTCACTTCTTGACACATTGAAACTTACAAGACTGCAATACCTAATACTTGAGTAAAGAAATAAACAGTAAAAAATTCACAATGAGAAGTGGTAAAAGGCATAAAAACAGACTGTCGACATTCTTTTGGTCACGCGTTGAGAAAGGGTAAAGGTATAGTCACTGATGGTTTGTGGTACAGAGAGATGTACATAGAAAACATGTATAGCACCTAGGTCTTCGGTATTGGTCATGTTTACAAAAATACACATGTGAATTATGATCATTACTACCCATACACACCTTATTCGTTGAAGAGGAACACCTTCGGACACCATCAGTAGGATATTTTTCGTTCCACAACACATTAATTTTCTTGAGAGACTCTGGGGCATGACTACTATCCAAAAGGTCAATATCTTCATCTGAAGACGAATCATCACCCCAAGCAAAGGTTGTCTCTGGTACATCTAAAGCTGGCTGGGTGCCACGAGTAGGTTTCTGGCAGAACAAAATGTCTAATGATAAAGCTGGTGTGAAGAAGCCAGAATCATCCTCCTTCAAAACACTGTCATCTTCACAACAATTCTCATCTTCTGACCACGATGTCCGTCTGTCAAATAAAGCTGTCATTGTACCTGGTGAATGGAAGGTGAAAAGTTTTAAACAAGTAGGTTAAAACGTTTTTAAAACAAGTGTTAACGATAGGATTACAATATGATACTATAGAAGAATCTCTGATCGCAGACCCATACTACAGATACGACAGTGTGAGTGTTGCTTCCAGGAGTAACAATTATGGACTGGTGTAATGGTTTTCAGGCTAGTAACAACTGACAAGAGGGTGTTTTTGTGAAACAGGGGAATTCGACACCGGTGATATGTTAGTAGTATGGGATTTAAATCCAATGTCTGACAATTTGTAAGTATGCGTTTCCTTAATGTCGTTGGCGAGGGTATGAGTATTATGTTGGACAAATGCCCAGTGGTTGTGTGGTAGATGTTTAGTTTTGGTGATAGGAAAGAAGTGTTGGTAGAATTCTACAGTACAAGAACCAAAATTTGTTTGAGTCCAGGTGATTTGTCTGGTGATGTAAGCTCTGTGTGTCATGTGTTTCCTTATTATATGTTTGTGTTCTAGTTGCTTTTGTTGGCTGGGAGGTTCATCTGATAGGATTTTATTTTAGTTTGTGAATTGTTTTGTCTGATATGTTCTTGGTGTCTTTGTGTATCGCATTACGTATTCTTTAATAGATCCCAAATTTGGGAAATTTCATGTAAAGTGCATGTTAGAATAAGATGTGGTATAGCAAGTTGAAGATGTCAGCCATGGGAAATGGATCTTTGGTGACGAATACTCGGGTGAACTATCCCCGATGGAGTCACAGATTACATGGCCATACATGTTGTTAACTGTCATGGGTGTTTCAATGGAGCACGTGTACAATGGAGGTTTGAAGTTTTTGGTGATGTGACCACTTTGTATTAGAAAGAAACCAAGAGTGTGGAGAGATGAGTGATGTAAAAGGGTTTCTGTACCAGATACGGTGAAGGCCTTAGGTAATGTAAAACAAGGAAAGTGGTGCTGATTATGTATTGTGAAATGTCTTTTCAGATAAAACTTCAAGACACATTTGACTACAGAAGTTACATTTTTTTTTTTTCTTAGTTTTGTGGACTTAATTTTTCCATAGCTATTTCTGTACTTGACCTTTTCCCTTTTGGTGACTTATTTATAAGTTTAGATGAAATATTTCTGTCTTTGGACGATGTTTTTTCACATTTGGTTATTTTTATATGTTTGGATTTATAACTTTTGATGACAATTTTAGTTGTAATATTTTTTCCTAGATTTTTATAAGTTTGGTCGAGACATTTCATATTTTGGCCTTTTCACATTTGGTTATTTCTTCCTAGATGTTTATAAATTTGGACGAGCTATATCTGTATTT
This sequence comes from Cepaea nemoralis, assembly GCA_014155875.1. Taxonomy (NCBI): domain Eukaryota; kingdom Metazoa; phylum Mollusca; class Gastropoda; order Stylommatophora; family Helicidae; genus Cepaea; species Cepaea nemoralis. The sequence goes on along the minus strand of JACEFZ010003652.1, from coordinate 211,048 downwards.
GGCCGACATCTTTCCCTTTTTGGATGACAAATTTTCCGACTTTTCATAACCTTGAATGGTGTATTTCATTACTTGGTCAATATTTTTTTTTTCATTTGGTTGACACATTTTCCTATTTGGCCAACCTTTTTCCATTGATTATTTTTATAAATTTGGCCGAGACATTTCTCTCTTTAGGCCTTTTCATACTTGGTTAACTCCTAGTTTTTATACATTTGACTGAAATATTTCTGTATTTGTCATAACTTCTTCCCTTTTGTTCATGTCTGGTAATGTAAGCTCTGAGCCGACAAGACAACGTCATGAAAACAAAACCACTAAAGAAAATCAACAAAACAAAAATCTTGGTTTCAATATTTTATCACCAAAATATGTGTGTTCACAACATATTCATCAAAACAGTTAGTGATATTTCGTAAGAAAAAATCGATGACATACATATTCATCAAAACAGTTTAGAGATATATCGTAAGAAAAAAAATCAATGACATACATGATTAGTGAAAAACCAAAAAGTTCTGGATTAGTGATCTTTATCTTCTGGGCTCTGATGGTTGACTATCAAAAACACTGTTGTTGTCGAAGTCATCACACATACCTTATTTGTTTCGGATCCAGAATAAAGACATGTATGAGAGTTGATCCTTCATACAAGATATCTGAATACTTCTTTTTATCATACCAAAACCACCCGGTAGCGGTGTCGACACTTTTTTCTAATACTACCACTTGATTGGGTAGCATAATCGATAGGTCCTTGCAGTACGCCTTAAAGGCTGGCAAGCTGTCTCTATCATTTGGTTGGATATCCTCTGCTACTATGAGTGAACGTGTTGCCAGGGTGTCTAAGGGTGTCGTCTTTTCTCGTGTTGTCTGGTGATGTGTTCGTAAGTAACGTTGTAGGTTCGAATTGTATAGATTGTTCACGTAATCTGACAGGGATAATCATTGTGAATGTTCCCATTGTGGTGGGTAAGGTTATCATTGAAGTCACAGTGGTGGCAGTCTGGTACTTGCGTTACACTACGAGGCTGGTGTAAATATACAAGTGGTGCTGTCGTCTCTGGTGTTGTAGTGTTTGATGTATTCATACGTGGTTGATGGTGTGTTCGTATGTGTCTTTGTAGATTGCCTTTTCTGTTGAAAAGTTGTCCACAGATATGACATAAGTGTGGTTTCAGTACCGTGAATGGTCCGAATGTGACGATTAAGGTATACTATCACAATAGGCTTTGTCGCACATTGAACACGTGAAAGTAGATCTGGTGGTCATATTGATAAACTGGTCATAAGTCACACTTTCACTTTTTTTCTTTCTTACAACCGCAAAAAATGTTCTGGTGTATACAATATATGTTTCACTGTTTTATCATCTGCCGACGAAACGAATAACGCTCACACCAACCTGTTTCACCGCTGTAGCTAGCCAAGTCAGCACGTGAACAATATCTGCCGACGACACGAACACTGCTCACACCAGCCTGAACCACAAATAACTCTGTAGCTACCCAAGTCAGCCCGTGAACTGGTGTACCACGAACTGGTGTAGAGCGAGTGAGGAGACGCCGTCTATTTTATACACTGGTTCTGCACACGACCCTACATAGCTGATGTGGGAGTTTTTGAAGACAGGCTATTCTCACGCCACCCGCCTGCTTGGTTCCCTACAAACCGATGACTCACGCTACCACTTAATGACTTTTGCATATGGTGCTGATGACGTAGGGGCTGTGTCGGACATCCGCGTTCTTTATCACAAAGGGGTATGTGGTTTGTGTAGTTTGTAATATTCTTGTGGGGTCAGGAAGAGGCTATACTTGTGTATTTGCGATGGGTGAGTGTCTGTACTTGTGTATAACTGATGTTGACACTAGTAATGGTAGGTGATGGTTGTGTATGATTGTGTTTGTCTGTTTGCTTCTTTGTCTGTACGCTTGTAGGTCTGTATGTACAACTGTATCAAGTGTGTATGGGTGTAGTTGATGTCTGGTTGTACTTGTGTTCTTGTGTCTGTCTTTGTTGTTGTACACGTGTCTGTCTTTGGGTGTGTATTTGTGTAGTTGATGTCTGTGTGTACGTGTAGATGTGTCTGTACGTGGTTGTGTATAGTTGTCGTGACAGTAGTAATGGTAGGAGATGGGTATGCGTACTTGTCAGTGTTCATGTCCGTATGTACAAGTGTGTCTGTGTCTTTGTGTGTTTTTGATTGTAGGTGTTTATTTGTGTAATTGATTGTGGGTGAGTGTGTCTGAACGTGGTTGTGTATAGTTATGATGACAGTAGTAATGGTAGGAGTGTGTCTGTGCTGTCTCTGCACATGTGTATATCTGTTGATGTGACAGTAGTAATGGTATGGGTTGTCTGTGTATGGTTGTCTTTGAGTTTGTACGTGTATGTATTTGTGTAGTTGATGTCTGTGTGTACGTGCAGTTGTGTCTGTACGTGGTTGTGTATAGTTGTGATGGCAGTAGTAATGGTAGGAGATGGGTGTGTGTCTTTGAGTTTGTACGTGTGTGTCTGTCCTTGTTTGTTTCTTTGTGTTCTTGTGTCTGTACTTGAGTGGTTGTTTATGGCTGTGTGTGGTTGTCATTGTGTTTGTATGTGTGTGTCTGTCATTGTTTGCTTCTTTGTGTTCTTGTGTCTGTACTTGAGTGGTTGTTTATGGCTGTGTGTGGTTGTCTTTGTGTTTGTATGTGTGTTTGTGTGACCGTCTGTGTGTATTTGTTATGGGTGAGTGTGTCTGTACTTGTGTATAGCTGATATTGGTAGTACTATTATCACTACTAGTGATTCCTCCTCACTTTACCCACCACCATTGCACTATACGTACTTTCCCCTACAATTTAAGTGGTCACTCGACCACTTAACCACTACTTGACCACTGCTTGACCACTACTTGACCACTAATTTACCACCCTTTAAGCATCACCATGTCGCTACAACTACTTTCCGCTAAAATTTATTCAGTTGACCACTTGACCACTGCGTGATCACTAATTTACCACCCTTTAACCATCACCACATCGTTACTATCACTTTTCCCTAAAATTTTCCTTGTTTGACCACTACTTGACCACTAATTTACCACTCTTTAATCATCACCATATCATTACAACCACTTTTCCCTAAAATTTCCTTACTTGACTACTTGACCATTACTTGACCACTGCTTGACCACTGGTTGACCAGTGTGTAACTGCGAACATAACACTCTTATCAATAACCATTACATTTATGACCACCCCTATATCGCCCTCGACCACTCCTAGTTGACTACTAATACCTGGTACCCACCCCTTACCACCAAATGACACCATATCCATTACAACTTTATAAGATTTCGGTGAATAAGCTACATCCCACCGTTTAATTTAACTAATCGCCCTATGTGTCTGTGTCAGACTCCTACAACCCTCTTTACTTTTGTTCAGTAACCATCTACACCTCTACCCATGATTTGTCGAGTATAACCACGACCCATCACACCCTTGGCAGTTTATACATCACGCCCTCACCACGCACAGTTGTATAACAGATCATATACCCTACGTAACCACGTCCAACCACAATATATAACTTACAGTTTCCCCTTCATACCCTTCATCCGTGCTCACACTACCTTAATTACTTTCACAGAAAAAAAACTCCCTTCCCGCCAAAAACAATTTCACCCAAAACATCCGCATCCATTTTCCCCCAGTCGGCAAAAACACCCTTCAAAACATATACGCATCCTTATTGGATGTAAAAGTACGTGGATGTGCGACCCACTTAACTACTAATGCCTGCCTCTTTCCGCTGGTTCTATGAGCGCCAAATAATACATTCATGTTTATTTATGAACTACCTTAGTAGCCTCAAGGAGTTCCTCAATGGATATTTATGTGTAATATATTTATAACTCCGTGGCGCGGTGGTTCAGCCTCCTGCCTCGCACGCTGAAACTGCGCAGATCGCATTTTGGGTGACGCTTTCAGTAGCCGCCTTGCCGATAGATACTGGGCCGTATGGGTTAAACCAGGTGCAATGAAATTGATCTTACAACCTTTATATATATATTTAGTCTGTACATTTCGTTCTGAATGTTTCCTAGCTTTCAATGTTGCATATGTGTTCTGACATTATATTTAGTATCGGACGGTCCTGTGCTGTTGTATTCTAAGAAATAATACATTCATAAAGGATGGTCCATTTTTAACTGTGGCTGCCTCCACTATTCCATGTGACTCGGTCCTCTATTCTATGTGACTGAGTCCACCACTTACCGTGACTGGGTCCACCATTTACCGTGACTGGGTCCACTATTCTATGTGACTGGGTCCACTATTCTATGTGACTGGGTCCACCATTTACCGTGACTGGGTCCACTATTCTATGTGACTGGGTCCACTATTCTATGTGACTGGGTCCACTATTCTATGTGACTGGGTCCACCATTTACCGTGACTTGGTCGACTATTCTATGTGACTGGGTCCACTATTCTATGTGACTGGGTCCACCATTTACCATGACTGGGTCCACCATTTACCGTGACTGAGTCCACCATTTACCGTGACTGGGTCCACCATTTACCGTGACTGGGTCCACCATTTACCGTGACTGGGTCCACCATTTACCGTGACTGGGTCCACCATTTACCGTGACTGAGTCCATCATTCACCCTGACTGGTTCCACTTTTCACTGTGACTGCCAAATAACCAGGGAGTCTCAGCGGCCAAGTAGTTACGCCGCCTGTTTCGCGCTCCAACAGTCATGGGTTCGATTCCGGGCCATGTCGTTCGCTTACGAGTGCAATTTTCTGGGAGACTCCTGTGGGTCGTTGCTGGATTTACGGAGGTCGTGTTTTGTGCGCCGCTTTCGACAGGACGTCCTGTGAAAAAAGACTGAGCCATATGGGATCATATCCGGTGCAATGAAGTCGATTCTCTTGTCTTGTAAATCGCCTTGCCACAAAACCAGTCTCGGGATTTTTTTTAGCGAACCCTCTTCGTTTACATTCTGGGCCAGACTGATTAACTACCTACCTCGCATCGGCGAAACGATTTTCAGTCACTCATGATTCCCGATTTTCCCGTAAATCGTACCCACTCACATCTCCCAACAGTGTCGTTCGTTCATTCTTGGCTTTCATTAAACTGGGCGTTTAGACAAACAACCATGCAATCCACCCAACCACCTACTAGTCAACCAAACGACCCACCAGTCAATCAAGCGAGCTACCTGTCAACTAACCAAGCATCCCTCCACCATCTTTCTCCTCCACCTTTTGTCATTGCCACTGGTTGCCATTGTTTCTGTCCTGCCCTGTACCGTCAGCGCCCTCCACTCAGGCGAGAGTCTATCAATGTGGGTCTGGTGAGTAAAACAGGAGGCCCTTTACCTTCCGCACGTCACTGTTGAGTGTGTCCACGTGTCTATTTGCCCCACGTACTTGTCCACTTGTCCACGTGTCCCACGTGTCCTTGTGTTCCACGTTACCAACGTGTCCCATGTGTCCCGCGTATCCCATGTGTCCCGCGTGTCCCATGTGTCCCGCGTGTCCTATGTGTCCCATATTCCCCACGTGTCCATGTGTCCCATGTGTCCCACGTGCCTTTAGTGTCCTATGTGTCGCACATATCAACGTGCCCCACGTTTCTCACTTGTCCATGTGTCCCACGTGTCCATGTACTCCATGTGTCCATGTGTCCCACGTGTCCCATGTGTCCCACGTGTCGGGCGAATCTAAACAGTCAGCACGTGTACTATGCGAAACTCTCTGGCCGGCTCTGTGGTGTTGGGTGTCCAACACAATTCGCCATCTGTGGCGATGGATATCCAACACAATTCGCCATCTGTGGTGAAGGGTTTCGAACACAATTCGCCATCTCGCAAGTCGCGTTCGAAACACAACTGTGGGGGATTTGGAAACAGACCGCCTTGCGCAAGTACAATTGCCGGTCGTTAACAATCAATGGCAAACTACTGAACGTAAACTTGCCAAAATATCACACACAGCCAATAAATACTGGGGTTGACCATGACGTCCTGTGAAGGATATACACCT
>JACEFZ010003652.1:177500-200000 GCA_014155875.1 Cepaea nemoralis | reverse complement strand
AGCCACTCGACCAGGTGACTCTGACAGCGTCATTGACTTGGCTCTGGTTTCGCCCACCATCGCACCAAGGTGCCGGTGGGGCACACTGGGATACCACGATAGTGACCACTACCCTCGTGTCATCCTGATCAAGAAAGACGGGGCCATGAGTCAAAGAAACAAGACAAATGCCTTCCCGTACGACAACACTGGTCAAGACGCCATAAGCAAGATCAGAAGAAGAAAACTAACTTCCTCCCGCAGGAGACAAGAAAGATGGTTGCAGCCACCATGGTGGAATGGAGAGGTCGAGAAGGCATGGCTGGGGAAGAGGCAGGCTGTCAAAGACTGGCAAAAGGCCAGAAAGGCTAACATGCCACAGGTTGAATTGGCGAACCCGAAGACTGAGGTCGATAGGACGACGACTTTTTTTAAATCCTGCGCCAAACAGGCCAAGGCCGAGAAATGGGACGAGTTCTGCAGGAAGGTGTGCTCCGAGCGATCTCTTACGACATTCTGGCGCCTCCACAAGAGCATGAACGGTGCTGCACAACGTAGGGGTATTCCAGACTTTCAAGGCACAGACCTCGCATGGAAAAAGTCGGATGCGGATAAAGGTAAGGCCCTTCTTGCACGCTACATAGAACAGACTGACCAGAAAGACGAGCCCGCCAGACAGAGGACCACGACGACACTCTCTCAGTTGTGCGAGAGGGTCGGGACAGACGAAGAATGGACAATCACAGCTGAGATATTGCGTGCGATGCTCAAGAAATCACCTAACACTGCCCCCGGCCCAGACGGCATCCGATATGGTGACCTAATGGTGATATCAGATGATGACATGGAAGAACTGGCCAGAGAATTCAACACCAGTATCCAGAGGGGTCAGGTCAAAGAAGAATGGCTACACAGCTACTTGCTGCCGCTGCCAAAACCGAACAAAGACTATTCCAAGATAAGCGGCTACAGAATCATTACGATGCAGAATACTGTTGGCAAGCTACTGGAGAAAATTGTAGCACACAGACTTGCTTGGGACTTGGAACAGCTCGGCTGCTTCCCGCCCACACTTGGAGGATACAGACGCAACAAAGAGTCATGGCTGAATGCGGCTACCTTTGCTCAAAATGTATACGAAGGATTTCAGGTCAGAGAAGAGACATGTGCGGCCGCCATAGACTTAGAGGACGCATATAACAGAGTATCGTTCGAGCACTTAACGCAAACCCTCCTCAGACTGAAAGTGCACCCTCACCTTGTACGATGGATAGCTGCAGTTCTGCTCCAAAGGAAGGTGGTGCTAAGATGCGGGAGTTGGTCTTCTGAGCCGATAACGATATGTCCAGGATTGCCGCAGGGTTCACCACTGTCACCAGTACTATTCAACGTGTATACGGTTCCGATCACTGAACAACAGTTGACTGGGAGGGGTAGGACTCTGTCATTCGTTGACGACATCCTCGTGTATCGACAGGGTCGAGATAGACAGGCGGTTGCCAATGATATGCAGGGCGAACTAGATCGAATTTCCTCATGGTGTGCTGATGCCGATGCCCTTGTCAACCCTGCAAAGGCAACGGTTACATGGTTCTCACTAAACAACCATATTGTGAAAACAGACCTGCCGGCAGTAAGAATGGATGGGAGCAGTTTGAGTAGAACCCAGTCAATGAAATATCTTGGCGTGTGGCTTGATCGTAGCCTGTCCTTCAGAGATCATGTCGATTATGTCATAACGAAGGCTCGAAAAGGTTTGTCAGCAATGAGAGTCATGGCGACTGCCAATATCGAGCAAAGACTGCTAATACTTCTGTTCCAAGGACTTGTACTTTCACACATCGAGTATGCCCTGGCCATCCTCACTGTCAGCCCTACACAGATTGGAAGACTCGAAAAGGTACAAAACAAAGCCATGCGCATCATTTTGGGCTGCACGAGAGACACCAGCTGTGTAGCAATGAGATACCTCCTTGACTTCCCGACAATGGAACACAGGATCAAGATCTGGAGAGCTCGTGCATACTTAAATATAAGTGCAGATGAGCAGCACCCTCTGCATGACGCTATATTCAGAGAAAAGGGTGACAGGCTAAAGAGGGGCAAATCATGGATGGGTCGGGCGGAAGATGTCGTCAGACAGGTCTGCAGTCTTACCAGTATCAACCCCGGCAAGGAATGGGTGCCGGTGCCTCCAGCCTTTAAGTGCACTTTTTCCTGCATTATCACACTCGACAGACGGTGCAGAGAGCAGAACGCTGCCGCTGTCGAATGCAGAGGTTAACGCGCTCATCTATGAACACTCAGATAGCCCCGAAGTGCTCATCTATACAGATGGATCTGTTGTAAAGCAGCAGAGAAGTGCGTGGGCATTTACAGCCCGTTCAGCGGGCCGAACCGTTCAAGAATCCAGTGGTGCCCACTCTATGAACTCGAGCAGCATGACGATGAGGTGATGGCAGTTACACAGGCTTTCATATGGCTGGAATCACAGCATTATACCAACGTGTGTGTACTAAGTGATTCAATGAGCATGATTCAGAAGGTCGAAGCTGGATCTGTACGTAGACAGTGGACTGAATCGCTGAGGAAGTCTGTTGTCCGTAAAGTCACCTTCATCTTCGTCCCGGGACATGCGGGAGTCGAGGGAAATGAACGAGCAGACAAACTGGCTGGCTCTGCACCCCCTGTAGATGGCCAGCCCATGGATCGTGCCGATGTTATTAAAGTCCTTAAAGATTTGGCGAGAACAGAGGATTTTGACGTCAGTGATTCCACATCGCTGTCCAGGATGAAAGACCTGGGAGTAAGGATCGGCACAGCCAGACGCGAGAGGTACATCAGGAAAACAAAGTGCCTCGTCAACCAACACAGAACTGGCACTATGTCACTTGTTTTCCCGGGAGGAATGTGGAATCAACAAGCACATCTTCAAACTTATTATCTGTTGGGATTATTGACTGACTTCTGTCTACACTCCTCCCTTCTGTCTTCCCTTCCATATATCTATTTCTTTCACTCTCTCGGTTATTCCCTCAACACATACTCCGACAACAGTTCCTTTCAACGATAAATAAAAGATTTATTAATAAAAAACTATGTCTGGTGTATGTATGGACTGTGTATATGTAGTTGGTATTGTCTGCTAGTGTGAATGCAAGATAGGACGGTTGACTTCGTATGTGCAGTTGTTCTTCTCGCCTTTTCTGTCGGCCAAAACACAGGACAGCACACACAGAAATGGAGTGATCTCACCCTGAATGATCTCCTCCTGCTTGAGTCTGGACTTAATCCAATTCTTGAAGAAAACAACTGTTCAATGTCTTATCACCAGAAAATAATCCGATTTGGTAAGTCACTGAAGTTCATATATTTCCCGTTTTGGACGGTATTATAATCCACCTCTGAATACACACCGCCACTATCCAACATTGTCTAGAGTTACTATGAATGTTCTACACCATGTCTATTGGTAATAATGTTTAATGTTTCGGCACAGTGCAATTGCATGCAGTGTTAAGTATCCCTGCTTGCCACAGGTTAACGTCTTTTCCTTTTAAGGGTTTTAGTTGTATATTCGTTTGAGCATACAGTGTTCTGTATTTGACTCTTAAGTTATCACTTCTTCATATTAAAACATGTCTATGTTCTTGTTGTTTCTAAGTAGGTACTTTATTTGCTCAAGTGCAGTAACCTTCATCTCTTCTCTGATTTCAATAGGGGGATTTGAACCTTATATATGCACTTATCCTCCTGGAATCGAAATACACTAGCGAATAACACACTAATATCCCATATTCTTTTAACCCTTAGGGACGTATATTTCTTTCCCCACTCAGGAGGCATATATCATTCAGCCCAGTTTGGAACACACACTAACTAGAAATCTCTGTTGCTACTATTTATAATTGGGTCTCCCGTTCTTCCGTGATTGTTTGATGTCATACATCAACAGTCGCATCTTGACGTATCCTGTACATCACAAGGCGGTGAATTCACGTAGTGATTAGTTGTTCGTTTCATTCGCTGTTACGCTGTTCCCTGAGTTCATCGCTGTTCGCACTTCAAAGAACTCTATTCTCTGATCACCGTCTCCCGCTGTGTTTGTCCGGTGTCGAAGTTTCCCCCAGCGCGATCGTACCGTTTCCCGTGTCCGGTCAGATCGTCAAGCAACGACTCGGCGAACACCTGGATCCTATTTTCATATTTGTCGGTCAATGATCTTTTATTCGTCCTCATCTCAGAATGAAGTACACGATTGTTAACCCTCCTCCTTCAGTGCATTTTAATATGTAAGTTATCAAGGAATCACTAAACTGCAGTTTTTTCCGTGACACACTATTAGGCACCGGACGCTGATGAATATGCTGGGGGGAGGATCTGAGCACCTATGGACATGTCCGGAGTGCAACGAAGATACCCCAACTGATAACTGATAACTGATAACTGATAGAGACATCACATGTTGTAGTTATGTAATGTGATAGGGACATCATATGTTGTAGTTATGTGATGTTATAGGGACATCATATGTTGTAGTTATGTGATGTGACAGGGACATCATATGTTGTAGGTCTGTGATGTGATAGGGACATCATATGTTGTAGTTATGTGTCGTGATAGGGACATCATATGTTGTAGGTATGTGATGTGATAGGGACATCATATGTTGTAGTTCTGCAATGTGGTAGGAACATCATATGTTGTAGTTATGTGATGTGATAGGGACATCATATGTTGTAGTTATGTGATGTGATAGGGACATCACATGTTGTAGTTATGTGATGTGATAGGGACATCATATGTTGTAGTTCTGCAATGTGGTAGGAACATCATATGTTGTAGTTATGTGATGTGATAGGGACATCATATGTTGTAGTTATGTGATGTGATAGGGACATCACATGTTGTAGTTATGTGATGTGATAGGGACATCACATGTTGTAGTTATGTGATGTGATAGGAACATCATATGTTGTAGCACTGTGACATCATCAACCTTTCTTACGAAATTTTTCTTCGACCAGTGTTAAACACGACGATTTAATTACCTGAAGCTTATTTAGCTTACCCGAAGCTAATTCACACCTGTACCTCTAAGGAATAATTTGAAATAACGCAGATAACATTTATGTAAGGACACACGCTAACAAACACAAGAAAATGGTTGTGAACAATTAAACAGTGAAGATTGTATGTGCATGTTAAGTGGAGAAAACTCTTGAAATGTATTGACAACTGGAAAAGTCGATGGATAAAGAGCAAAGTTACGACAAAGAGATAAGTACCTAGATGACGTAATCGGGACACACACACAGAGACCTGATCCACTTTTCTGGAGTTCGCTTGATCTGGCGAACCGTGACCGCCCACGACTATCGACATGGCGCGTGATGATAATGTTGATGATGGTGAACAACAAAGTTCATTCTTAATTATGTCTGGCCACATCAGTAGGCGCACGTCCTATATCAGTGACACTTGTCTCCTAATGTGAGAACCTCTCTCTTGGGAGTCATCATTTATGAATTTCCACAGGGAAATTGCTGATATAAGTATAATTACCGGTGATGGGAGGAATGTTTCTTAATATGGGAAATGGGTTCTTCCCCGACTGGAGTCCAAAATAGACCTCTCCTCCCTAATTCAAGGATATTTGGAAATCCCTGATTAGAACTGTTTTGTTGCTTTCGTCGCTTTTTTTTAAAGCAGATATATGGCAGCTGATAGGTCTGACTCTTGTTTTCGGTGTGACCAACCAACATTATTCATTCAGAAAACAGTATGTTCAGAAAAATGTTGGACGGCTGGTTGCTGAACTAACTGATGTTGCCGTATGCAGTAATGTGTGTGCAAATGTTGGTTTTCTCGTGACTGCCGCTTCCATCGACGATGAACTGTAATTTTAGTGGTTGACTGTTGTGTCGGCATTCTGACAGCGGCCTTATGCACGAATGCCTCTGCGTGCTCTTGGTTTGTCGGAACTGGCGTCTGTTCACATTTCACATGGGACAGTGTGGAGCATTTTGTGTGGAGCTTCTCGTGGACAACTCCATGCAAACACACTTTTAATACACACTTACTAAATCGCCATAACTGGAGCGGTTAAGTCAGGTCATTGTGTGCGTGAAAAAGTATGCATATGATCAATGTCTGCAACTGCGACTTAGTTGTTAATGCACGGTTTCTCAATTCTCGGACATACCGGGTCATCATCATCATGTTCCTCTTTCGTCGTCAAGCTTCCTGGAACAAAAAATAGTGTGGAATGGGATGGCACTGGATCCCGTGTGATTTTACTATATGTTTGATGTCAATTCATGTTCTTCTCTGGTTCCTCTTGTTCTTGAATCAGATATTTTTATTATATAACACTACCAGTGATGGTACTTGATGGTGTTGCAATCTAACGAGATGGCCGAACCATTTAATCTTCCGCAGATCATTTTGGAGCGGGCAGCTATACGTTTATTTCGACAGTATGCGAGTCGGCGTTTGAAAGCAATGGTAATCTGTTGAATGTAAAACGTCCTGCTAAACTACAAACAGCCAATAAATGTTTATTGAATCACATAAAAGGATATGGAAATAACTGTTTTTGTTTTACCAAGGTTCCTTTTGCCGTGTGTAGAAGGAATTCACCAAGATTGAAGTCATGGTCACTGGAAGTGTCGAAGTAGAAACAAACTTATCATTCGAGTGTTGGATAAGAGTCAACTGTGACAGATATTTCTTTAAGTGTGTCGCCTCCTAAGGCAGCTTAACTGGCTAACGTATTTCTAGTGTTCTTGGGAGTGAACGGGGATATATATGTGTGTGTGTGTGTGTGTGTGTGTGTGTGTTTGTGTTTGTGTGTGTGTGTTTGTGTTTGTGTTCGATTTTCAAATCTTGTAGACCGTCAGTATTTTATTTCTTCTTGATACTCAAATGTCAAAGATGTCACAGAACTGTCCACTAATATTGAAGTCCACACATGTCGAAGAACTGTCCACCAATATTGGAAGTCCACAAGCCTCAGTGTTCTTCTATAGAGATTCCCAATGTCACATGTACAAGTATTGGTGGTCATGGGACAGCTCCATGTGCTGATGCCGAGGTGGGGGTTTCAACCCCTACACCGGTCAGCTGGCCTAAAATGTTGACTTCGCGTCGTTGATTTGGGGTCGTAAATTACAAGTACCTCAGAAGTCGGAGTAGGTTCGCCAGATGGCGAGAGACACTGGTAATAGGGAAAGCTGATTCACACGCGAAATTCAGTCCAGTGATATTAGAAGTAGTGTGTATGGACTACGCTCGAATTCAAAGCGAGGCAGCGCAATACAAAAACACATTAATTTGCATTTTGATGATGTGCCATTCGCAAACTGTTTAAAATCTGCATTGCTGTGTCTGGCCTGGCTATGTCTTCCTTTGAACTGTTCCCAATATGTGATAGGTTCCTCGATTGCATGTCTATTTCTCTCCTGTCGCATCAGTGTTAATCATTGAATGCTTATTCAATAATGTTTGGCTTTCATAACGCCAAATTTATCTCTTGTTCTCCGGGATCTCATCTCGTCTACCATGTTTAAGTTCAAGGAGTGCTCCAGCAAATGTTGTATGTGTGCAGCCAATTTTACAAATTGCATATCGGTTCGTTGGAATTCCATTTACCTATCAATGCTTTCATGTTGGAGCCAGACATGTGTGCATTCTGGAACCTTTCATCTCGATATTTTCGTAGTTCTTCTTCTTCTTCTTCATCATCTTCTTCTTCTTCTTCTTCTTCTTCTTCTTCTTCTTCTTCTTCTTCTTCTTCTTCTTCTTCTTCTTCTGCTCATTCACCTTCCTCCTCCTCCTCCTCCTCGTGGGGTGGGTGTATGTATGAGCGTGTGTGTGTGTGCGTGCGTGCGTGCGTGTGTGTGTGTGTGCGTGTGTGCGTGCGTGCGTGCGTGCGTGCGAGAGCGTACGCACACACACGTTGAGTGATTGACGATATAACTGGTAAGGAAATCTGAAATTGTTAAACAAAAAACGCACCAAGATTCAAACGAAATATGCAGACAACAAAGTCACACACAAAAAATCATTACATCTGCCAGACACAACTGTGACTGACTTTTATTTCTCTCAATGCAACAGAGTTTATCCTGATGCAACAGGGCATAGATGGCAGGAAATCAATAACCGTGGTGAGATTACAATACAAAATTATATTTAAGAACAAGAAAAAAGGAGTATAACAACTGATCACAACGAAAATGTTAGATGTTTTGGAATTAAATCATGTAGATGTGGAAATCAAGTGAAAACTACCACACTATTCGCCCAAGGAACTCAATATACAGCAGCTGAGATAAATCTGCATCCTTATTTCAGAGAAAAGAAATATAATGCCGTGCACCAAGGATTGTACTTTCACACTAATACGTCATGCTAGTAACATACTCCTACAAATCATAACAAGGATTGAACATAAATTTGAATGTGAATTAAACAAAAGTGGAGCCAGGTTTCAGAATGGGAAGAGGAACCACGGACCATATTTTCAGCCCGAGAATCATCTTTGAGACACGCAGAGATTGTAATGTAGATCTTTATATTTGTTTCATAGATTTTAGCAAGCTCTTCCATTGTGGTCAACATCAGAATGTGTGGTCATTAGTTACTCATTAGTCATTAGTCGCGGTTCCAACTTCACGGCAACGGGTTGTCCCCAGTATGTTACGTTGCTGTGCCAGTGAATATCACACAAAATGCTCCTGACTGCCCACGTGAAAATTGAAACAGACAGGAGTCTCGACAAGCCAACAGCCCGTACAGGTACACTGTGCGTAATACCGCCGCCAGAATGCCAACACAAAAGTCCTGCACGAATACTACAGTCCATCGTCGATTGAAGCGGCAGTCGCTAGAAAACCAGCAGCCACACATTACTGCATAAGGCAATCCAGTCAGCTCTGCCACAAGCCGACCGCCATTATTCCAAACATGCAGTTCATGCTACAAACAACCGCGGACAGATGTACAAGCATTTCACTGGCAATAATGCCGCCGCCAGAATGCCAATACAAAAGTCCTCCAAGAAAAATACAGAATGTGTGGAACATCAAGAACTATATGTGGGATTTCTGGGACATGTGATCCACTTGAATATTATATTATGAGCAGCTGTCAGATTAGCTGCCGACACATCACATTGGTTTGTGGTGCAAAGGGGAGAAATTCAGGGCTGAGTGAATACATGTGTTGTGTATCTGAGTGTATGTGAGTGTGCGTGTATGTGTGTGTGTATGTCTGTGTTAGAAGGGATGATTTACTGTAGTAATATTTACGTGTTTATTCTATTTATTCGACAAAAAGATAGGCAGATGGTCAGGCATGTGAGTAGGTAGGTAAGCAGGGTGGCAAGCAGGTAGCTAGGTATATAAATAGGCAGGTATACAGGTAGATATGTAAGAAGGCAGGTTTGTAAGTAGGTAGGTGGGTGGATGGGTGGGTGGGTAGTTAGGTAAGTTGGTTGGTAGGTGGATGGGTAGGTAGGTAGGTAGGTAGGTAGGTAGACAACTGTTCAGCACTGTAAATACTGTTGTGATAAATGGAATGTAATATTGGAAAGGGAGATAAATCTGTACAAGAAAGCAGATCCCCTTAAACTCACACAGTATCCATCATCTCATCTCTGGTTGTTTATTGTAGGTCACGGCCATCCGTTACCACCCGATCTCCACACAAAATTAAGTCAGCGACCACAATTCGAGTAAATATGTAGATTGCTTAATTACCCTCAGATCGTGCCAGGAACTTCTTTAAGAGACCTAGAAATTCCCCCAAGATTGAGTGTTGTTGGGCACACGGGAGAGCAGGTCCGACTTGCCACGCAATACTCCAGACAACGGAGTCAAGGGATGTAGGAAACAGAACGGTTGTGTAATATCCGTGAGACACATCACTGTCGAGATTATTTGTGATTAACATTGACAAGCATTGTGATTAATGGACGGTGTGTTCTAGTTCAAGCATAATCAGTAGGATAAGGAATATGTTTCAGAATACAATTAACTTTGTGAAATTAAGCAGGCCAGCCGCGACAGTGTGGGGATTAACAGGAAAACGGAGATGACACAATTAAGCAGAGCCGTTCCTGAAATAATCGTTATCAGACATGAACACATAAGGGAGATGTTAGAGAAATGTCGATAAAACACGGTGAAATTAAAAATAGACGTGATAATTCATCGGAGGTCACTGGAAGTCTGGAATAGAAACAAGAAATCTGTAATATGGGATAGTAACAGGAAATGTGGAACGAACGAACGAACGAACGAACTTTATTTTAAAAGGGTAACAAATTGGGCACGCAGGCCCGTCTTACATTCGGCCCATTCGATCACTCATCTTTCATTCATCAAATGTGCATTTACATAGGGAAAAAAAAACATTGTGAAATGGATTTTGTAAGCATAAGCAATGCATATTACGCATGGTACATTCACATGGGGAAAAAAACATTGTCAAATGAAAGTTGTAAACATAAACAGTGCATATTGCAATGTTGTGAGACACATCCCCCATCTACCCTCACCCCCGCAGCCACCCACACATCCCCAACCCACCACACCCCCATCCACCCACACATACCTCCACGCACTCACACAGACTTAGGCAATCATACATACCACCACCAACGCACTGATCCCCCACCCACACACATTTCCCCACCTACACAAACATCCCCACCCATCCCATAACAGTTAGTTAGTTAGTTAGTCGACAGATCATCCTCGTTGCACATCGAACCATTCAGTCCATAAGTGCTCGGATCCCCTCCTCAGCAAATCCCGCAGCGTGTAGCGGCTAACGACGCCAGTTCTGTGTTGGTTTATCAATCTTCTTTGGCTTCCTGCGTAGTGTTCTTGCTTGGCCACCCCTCTTTTAATTTGCTGTTCTCGCAGTCTGGCCATGGTTGTAGATTCACAGTCATCACTTGGTTCTCGCAAAAGTCTCACTTCACGTAGAGCATTCAGAATGTCAGCCTGGTCCATGGCGCGTCCGCCCTCCACAGTAGCCTCACCTGCGAGCTTGTCAGCCCGCTCATTTCCTTGTACTACTGCATGCCCTGGCACGAAGATGAAACTAATCTTTGCCAGCCGAGACCGCTTCAGAGGCAGCAACCATTCTCTTCGGATCGACCCCTCCTCTATCCTCTTGATCATGTTCATTGAGTCGCTAAGGAAACAAGCCCTAGTGAATGTCTGTGTCTCGAGCCATGTTATTGCTTTACTTACTGCCACGACTTCCATGGTCAGGCTACTTGTGGTTTCAGTGAAAGCACCAGAGTCCTCCTTCACAATTCTCCCTCCGGCCCGAGCTGTAAAGGCCCATGAGCTTCTCACATGTCGGACGACCGACCCATCTGTGTAGATGACCGCGTCACCGTCTAGCGAATTCTCGAAAATCAACGCTTGTACTTCAGCCTCAACAGCAGCCGGATTTTCTTGTCTGCATTTTCTATCTAGTTGGATGCAAACTGAAAAGGATGTGCAGAAGTCTATTGGCACTTGCACCCACTCCTCGCCAGGTGCTAAGTCCTCAAGTGAACACACCTGTTGAAGAATGTCTTCGGCTTGACCCATCCACGACCGTCCTCTTTTTAACCTGCTGCCCTTCACCTTCCTAATTTCACTATGCAGTGGATGTTGTGTGTTTGCGTTAATTCTGAGGTAGGCGCGTGCCCTGCAAACTTGTATTCTCTCTTCAATGGTTGGAAAATCAAGAAGGTAGCGCATCGCCCTGAATGCTGTATCTCTTGTACATCCAAGAATAATGCGCATAGCTTCATTCTGTATCCTTTCCATCCTTTCTATCTGCTTATGGCTGAGAGTCAGGATTGCCATTGCATACTCCAAAACAGACATGACCAGCCCCTCGTACAGAAGACAGATGGCGCTGCTCACATTTGCTGCCGCCATCACCTGCATCGCAGCCAAACCCCGCTTGGCCTTTGTTATCACCTGGTCTATGCCATAACAGACACGCACACAACCACCCACATATTCTCCACCACCCACCCACACCAACAACCACCCAGCAAAACACACATCACAAAACCACACACACATACCCCCGTCAACCCACACATCCCGCACCTATCCACACATACATTCCGCACCCTCACAATTTTCCCCACCCACCCACAAACACATCATCCAACCTACACCCACTCGCCCACCCAATATCCGTCCCCTCTCAACTACACATCCCCCACCTATACACACATCCCCACCCACAAACACATCTCTCCACCTGCCCACACATATCCCCCACCCATAAACACCCTAAAACACATACCTCCCACCCACACAGAGTATGGGAGTATGGGATAGAGACATGAAATATGGAATAGAAAGAGGAAATCTGGAATGTGGGATAGAACAGGAAATAGGGAATATGAGATGGAAACGGGAAATATAGAATATGAGATAGAACAGGAAATATTGAATAATGAAAGAATAGGAAATGTGGATTATGAGATAGAACAGGAAATATGAAATATGGGATAGAAAGAGGAAATATGGAATAGGGATAGAATTTTTTTTTAAAAGTCGCTTACAAGTCGATAAGGTCGATATCATTGCACCGGGTTTTATCCCATATGGCTCAGTCTCTTTCCGCATCGCGGAAAGGGTCGCACAAAGCACGAACTCCGTAGCTCTAGCGACGACCCCCAGGAGTCGAAAAATAGATTAGGAAATATGGAATATGGGATAGAGCAGGAGATATGGAATATGGGGTTAAAATGGGAAATTGTGGAATATTGGATAGAACGAACGAACGAACGAACAAACAGACTTTATTTTCAAAGGGTAACAAATTGTGCACGCAGGCCCGTCTTACATTCGGCCCTTCAAATCACTCATCTTTCTTTCATCAACAGTGCATAGGATAAAACATTGTCACATGAATTTTGTAAACATAAACAATGCATATTACTATGTTATGAGACACATCCACCACAACTGAAACATGCTTGTAAAGGACTTGATGGTTGTCTCACTTTTGTGTTTTCTGTGAATTTCTAGAGTTTGCAGAGTTCAAGCACAAACGAAAGTAAGGAGCCCTTATCCACGCCTGGGGGTTTACGTGGTATATGGTGCTAGCCCCACATGTGTATAGACCAGGTCGGAACTAGATGGTATGTGGAGAATGTCATCGTGTTCACCTCCACTTCCCGGCATGTCTTGTGATGCTCGTGCTAGGCTGGCCAGGCTTGGGAGCCTAGGTCTGTGTTTAAACACTCCCCGCTTCTGTAGGGACTCGAACACCTGGCCACAGGGGCTGGAAGCAAGTGTCCACACCACGACAGCACCGCGGCTACCCAGGGTTGGAGGTCACAGTGGAGGTCAGTGTGGCAGAATGGTTAAGTGCGCGTGTTCTTAAATATCCGGTGTGCTGATGCCGAGGTTGCGGATTCATCTCCTACACGGGTAAGTTGCCCGAAAATATTGACTTCTGGTCCTTGACTTGATGACGTAAATTACGAGTACCTCTGAAGTCGAGTGGTCTTCGCCTGATGGTAATAGGGAAAGATAACCGCATGCAAAAATCAGTTCAGTGCATTAGAAGTAATAGCACTTGTGTGGACTACGGTTGAATCCAAAGCGAGAGAAGAAAACAAATGCTAACTATTATACATGCTTGATTGATTGATTGATTGATTGATGGATTGATGGATTGATGGATTGATTGATTGATTGATTGATTGATGGATTGATGGATTGATTGGTTGGTTGATTGATTGATTGATTGATTGATTTATTGATTGATTGATTGATTGATTGATTGATTGATGGATTGATTGATTGATTGATTGATTGATTGATTTATCCACTATTATACATGTATTACATGTGTGTGTCTGACAATCTGGATGCATTCTTGCATAGCTTCTTTATAACAGTATAACCATTATACATGTGTGTGTCTGACAATCTGGATACATTCTTGCATAGCTTATTTATAATAGTATAACCATTATAAATGTCTCATCTCATCTCATCATGTTCCTCTTGTACCTTGCGGTGTCGAGGTGAAGTATAAACATCGTGAGAGTGCCCGATTGTGGGCTTCATATATCTATATTCCCATGGACTCTGCTATTCCCTCCGTCCATCGTTTACGTGGTCGGCCTCTTCCTCTGTTTCCGTCTGGTCTGTACATCATTGCTTGTTGTGGTATGCTGTTGAATGGTAACCTACTTGCATGGCCAAACCATTTGACTTGCTGCTTTCTAATAAAATCTAGTGCTGCTTTAACCCCCACTTTAGTCCTGATTCCTTCATTTCTGATCTTATCTCTTCTTAATACGTTGAGTATTCTTCTCAGGAATCTCATTTCTGTTGTAGTGATTTTTCTTTTCTCTTTTTCTGTCATTGTCCAGGTTTGGCATTGGTAGCATAGAGTTGGTAGGAAGATTGTGTTGTAAAGTGCTTTCTTAGTAGTTATTGACACATGTTTGTTCTTTAGTATTGGTGCCATTTGTCCATTGAGTTGGTTTGCTTTATTGCATCTATTTTCGATCTCGTCTTCTGATCTGCCATTTGATGATATTATACTTCCTAGGGGAAGAACAATGTGGGTTTGTAGAAGGAAAGGGTACAGTAAATGCTGTGTATATGCTGCGATCAGTTATTGAACGTGCTATAGAAGTAAACAAGGATATACAACTTTGCTTTATTGACTACACAAAGGCTTTTGATAGAGTTAGACATGTCAACATTGTGGATATGCTTGCAGATCTACAAATTGATGGGAATGACATTAGACTTATAAAAAACATATATTGGAAACAACAAGCGGCAATAAGGATTGATAATGAAGTGGGACAATATCAACCTATTAAGAGAGGTGTAAGGCAGGGATGTGTAATGTCTCCAGATCTTTTTTCCCAATACAGTGAAAATATTTTCAGAAATGTAGAATCAGCATAAATGGAATCAGCATTGGAGGACGAAACATAAATAACATTAGATATGCAGATGATACAGTATTGATTGCAGACAATGCACAGGATCTGCAACAATTAGTAGACGCAGTTGTTGTACACAGTGAGCAGCTGGGGTTGGAATTAAATTATAAGAAGACACAGGTTATGGTCGTCACTAGGAAGAACGAAGTACCACAATGTAATATAAAGTAAATGGGAATATTCTTCAACAAGTGAATCGGTACAATTATCTCGGAACAGTCATAACATCTGATGGGAGATGCCTTGAAGAGATTAGAACAAGAATCGCCATGGCGAAAGTAGCCTTTAGCAAGATGAAAAACATTCTGACCAAT
The DNA here is from genome assembly GCA_014155875.1 of Cepaea nemoralis. Classification (NCBI taxonomy): domain Eukaryota; kingdom Metazoa; phylum Mollusca; class Gastropoda; order Stylommatophora; family Helicidae; genus Cepaea; species Cepaea nemoralis. The sequence goes on along the minus strand of JACEFZ010003652.1, from coordinate 184,700 downwards.
AAAAAGATGTCAATTGAAACGAGAAAAAGAGTGTTGAGGGGATACATAGAGCCTGTTCTTTTGTATGGATGTGAAACTTGGACAATGAGCAGTCAAGCTGAAAAACATCTGATGGCTGCAGAAATGTGGTTTCTGAGGAAAATGCAAAGAATACCATGGACAGATAGAAAAACCAATGACCAAGTACTACAGGAGACAAATGAAAATCGTAAATTGATTAGAGAAATTAGACGTAGACAGTCAAAATTTTTTGGACATGTTATGAGAAGAAATGGATTGGAGAACTTAGTGACAACTGGCAAGATCGAAGGGAACAGACCAAGAGGAAGACCGAGAGGAAAATATCCTGGATGGCTTGGCCACATGGCATGGACGAGACAGGAACACTGAGCTGATCCACGACTCTGGTGACCGAGTGAAATGGCGAGTCATGACCGCCCACGCTTTCCGGCATGGCACATGATTGATTGATTGAGGTATTTGAAACTCTTTACTTGTTTTAAGGGATGTTCGTTTAGGTGAATTTTTGTTTTTTCTTCTTTAGTTATAGTCATTACCTCTGTTTTGCTAGTGCTAATTTTCATGTTATGTTCCGTGCACATTTCGCTTAAACTATTCATGTGGTCTTGTAATTCAACTTCTGATGTTGCTATTAGTGCTTGGTCGTCCGCAAACAGGAGTTCTCTAATGGGTAGATATGCAGATGGTTCTTCTTCTGTGTTCTCGTCATGCGGTAGTCTTGCGGTCTCTGTTTAGCTGGTTTCTTTACATATGTTGTCTATATATATTATAAACAAGAGAGGGGACAGGACACAACCTTGTCGTACACCAGATCTTATGGTGAAGGGTTCTGAGTATCCTCCAGTTGCTCTCACTATTCATTCCTTGTTGTTGTATAAGCTTCTACATAGGTTTGTTAGATGTTTACTCCCTCCATATTGTTTAAGGATTTCCCACAGCTTGTTTCTATCTACTCTATCAAATGCCTTTTCTTGGTCGACAAAGGCTAAGTAGAGTGTTTTGTTGAATTCGATTGATTTTTCTATAAGTTGTCCAAGAGCAAAAATGACATCTGTGCATCCTTTGTTTTTCCTAAATCCAAGTTGTATCCAAGTTGTGTTTCTAAATTTTTGTTTCTAAAATGTGTATAAATTGTTGTCTGTTTTTTTTCATATAAACTATTCTAAATGTTTGTTTATAACATCTCACTTTATCTGTCTGCCTATGTGTTTATCTATCTGTAGCCTTCACCTGATCGTGGCTCGGTGCAGTAGCTGTACATTGGGAGTACAGGTTATTCATTCATTCATTCATTCATTCATTCATTCATCCATTCAGTAGCATGTCCTTCCCAGAACCTCGCTCTCATACCAACTTTCTGGAAAACTTCTTTGTGAGTCAGTGAAACAAAGTCCTACCTAGAGGGATTTGAACACAAGAACAACAAGCCAACAGGCAAACGTTCCAGTCACTGAAATACCCAACCCCCATGATTCTACCCAGCTTCAGCTTAGACTTGTGAGACATCCGCTGAGCCATGATTCACTCCCACCTCTCCCTTGGCACTCTCCCCACGTCTCACTCCAATACCAGTTATCAAAGACAAAACTATTCAACTACACTTTATCACGTACCACCCACTTGTGAATATTCACCACTTTTCAAACGAACTGGAATCATGATTCCGTTCCCACAAACACACGCTATCTCTGTACTACAGAACTCAACCGTCTCGGTCATTGCTATCTCACTTCAAGCTGAGATAACGACAGCCAGTTTTGGTTGCCCATTTCTGTTCCGGCCAATTCCTGTGGTACGGTAATAAATGTGTGGCAGAGAAAGCGTTAAAATATCTCCTGGGGGAAAGGAGTTAGGAATAGAGTGTTATAAATGGAAATGTGTGGTTCTCAGCATGTAAGGGTTCGAATCATAATGTTATAAATGAGATTGTGTATCCTGAGAACGTAGTTAGATTAGAGTGTTATAAATGGGATTGTATAATAGCTTTCTCAATATGCAGTAGTTATAAATAGATGTTTTAATAAATGGGATTGTGTAACAAACTTCTGTACTCGCGGGAATTATATATCCCATCCATCCATCATGTGCCATGCCGGTAAGCGTGGGCGGTCATGTTCTGCCATCTCACTCGATCAACAGAGTCGTGGATATAGATTATAATAAATGAGATCATATGAGAACAGACTTTCTGAGCATTGTAGGGTGCGCTGATGTGTCAGGTCAAAGTTCACACTGACCAAGACCTCTGTACCTCCCTCCCTCCCCGTCCTCACGTGACATGCAGGGCATATAGTATGTTCTTCTGGTTCTCTCCACGTGACACCTTGGGCAGATACTCCACACGTGACATGTTGTGCAGACAATAGGTCTCCCCTATCTCCCAACCTGATATGCTACACCAGTGGTTCTCAACCGGTGGGGAATTCCCCCTAGGGGGGGAATTTTAGGGTTTCGGAGGGGGAGGGGGGGGGGGTGAAGATTATTTCAAGATCGCGTTAATACAAGAATCGATTACTTGATATTGTTTCTCCCTCCATACTTTACGGTTCTGTACTCCTCGCCCTTCTGATATTCGTCTTATAACGTAGGTAGACACACATATTACCTTTTATGTAGACATCTAAACCTGTTCTAGTATGTGTTATTACAGTTAGCTTCCATTGTTACGTATACTATGTAGGGGCAGGGTGGCGGAGGGGGAATTTATAGGGAGGAAATAAGAAAGGGGAGGAATGACATTCTAAACATATGGTGAAGGCGGGGGGGGGGGGGGGCATGGGCCACAAAGGTTGAGAACCGCTGTGGTACACAGACACGAGGCCTCACTTGCCATCCCCATTAGCATGTAACAAGAAAATTTTAATCATGTACGCTAAGAGTTAATTCCTCTGCACTACAATTACCTATTGTACATAAAGAGGTGACTACTGTACACGCAGATTTGACTACTGTACATAAAGAGGTGACTACTGTACACGCAGATTTGACTACTGTACACACAGAGTTGACTACTGTACACACAGAGTTGACTACTGTACACACAGAGGTGACTACTGTACACATAGAGGTGACTACTGTACACACAGAGTTGACTAATGTACACACAGAGTTGACTAATGTACACACAGAGTTGACTACTGTACACACAGAGTTGACTACTGTACACACAGAGTTGACTACTGTACACACAGAGTTGACTAATGTACACACAGAGTTGACTAATGTACACACAGAGTTGACTACTGTATACAAAGAGTTGACTACTGTACACAAAGAGTTGACTACTGTATACTAAGTGTTAACTAATGTACACCAAGAAGAATTACCTCCTGCACAAATAGTTAACTCTTTAATTTAACGTGTGTACACTTACATCTAATTCATGAACACAGAGAGCTGATGTATGTACTCTGTGCTCTAACGGTACACTGCCGGAAACCATTACCACACAATCTCTTACCAATTTATAGTCATGTTGGCAAGCACGGCTGAATGGATAAGGGCACTCGCTCTCAAACTTCCGGTGTGCTCATGCCGAGATAGCGGGTTCAACCCCTACACCGATCAGATGAAATAAAATGTTGACCTCTTGTCCGTGACTTGGAGAGGTAAATTACAAGTACCTCAGAAGTCGAGTGGGTTCACCTGATGACGAGGGATATTGGTAATAAGGACAGCTAATCCACACGCAAAAGCAGTCCAGTGCACTCCTTAGTAATGGCAAATACTAGACCAGTGGTTCTCAACCGGTGGGGAATTCCCCTCCCCCCCCCCCCCGCATCCAGGGGAGAATTTTAGGGTTTCCGGGGGGCCGGGGGGGGGGGGGGGGAATGAAGATTATTTCAAGATCGCATTAATACAAGAACCGATTACTTGATGTTGTTTTTCCCTTCATACTTTACGGTTCTGTACGTCTCACTCTTCTAAAGTTCTTTTTATAAAGTCAGTAGACCCACAAATCGCGTTTTATGTCTAGACTTGTTTTAGTATGTGCTTCCATTATTACGTATACTGTGTAGGAGCGGGGGGAGGGGGAGTTGGATTCTTAGGTAGGAAATACGAAAGGGGGGGGGGGGGGATGATGTTCTGAAAATATGGTGAAGGGGGGCACGAGCCAAAAAAGGTTGAGAACCACTGTATTAATCGAAGCAGCACATGTATATACTACGCTTGAGTTCAAAGCGAGCAACGCAACAACAACAACAACAACAACAACAACAACAACAACAATAACAACAATAACAACAACAAAATAGTAATGGAGTCTATGCAAATGAAACCATCCTATCGTGTCATCCCTTAATACATCCGTTGATACATGCCAGCTGGGATTTGTTTAAAAGACTTGAGAAAAGAAACACTGCTTGCTCATGCTGGCGCCCAGCTGTGTTCCTGCATTTATTTTTATTTTACCTGTGATAAATATGACGCTTACTGGGGAATCAAACCCACACCTCCACTCCGGTGTGTAAGACTGGTGCCGCTGCCAATGTTCACTCAGCGATATGCTACATGACTGTAGCTAGGGCCACATATTTTTGGCTCAGCGGAAGTGCTGATGAACTTTACACGATAAACAAAGTAGGCTCATTCAGAAAGGCCAGGTATGCAGCTTATGAAGTGGCAGATTTGTTTCACAACATCACAACTATTTAGAGGACACTTAGGCCAGTGGATCTGCAGCTGTCATCTCACGACGTACGCAAAGATATACACTTAACTTGTTTAGAATATTCTTTGGATGTTTAGCTTTTATCATGGGAGATAAATCAGCGGCCTTCACGATGTGAGGTCGCGCGCGATAACCACACAGGTTTTCATTACACGGGATAAACAGATCAAGTTTCTGGAGACAGAAAATCTACCCAGTTTCTGGAGTACACGGACAAGATTCCCCAGTTTCTGGAGTACACGGACAAGATTACCCAGATTCTAAAGTACACGGACAAGATTACCCAGTTTCTGGAGTACACGGACAATATTACTCAGTTTCTGGAGTACACGGACAAACTGGACAAAGTATACAAACAACCCCCCCCCCTCCCCTTTTCCCCCTCCTCCTCTCCAAAACCTCCCTCGCATTCCACTTCGTGTTTGGAATATGGAGATAAAATAAATCACGGTTTAATACACTCGGCCTAGCTACCCAGTCTCAGGTACAGCAATTCACACAAAAGTATCCAGTTTGGGTGATTCTACACAAGTAATAACAGATTGGATAATTATATACAGATAACAACAGATTGGGTAATCCTACACAAGTAATAACAGATTGGGTAATCATATACAAGTAATAACAGATTGGGTAATCATATACAAGTAATAACAGATTGGGTAATCATACACAAGTAATAACAGATTGGGTAATCATATACAAGTAATAAAAGATTGGGTAATCATATACAGGTAATAACAGATTGGGTAATCATATACAGGAAATAACAGATTGGGTAATCATATACAAGTAATAACAGATTGGGTAATCATATACAGGTAATAACAGATTGGGTAATCATATACAGGTAATAACAGATTGGGTAATCATATACAGGTAATAACAGATTGGGTAATCATATACAGGAAATAACAGATTGGGTAATCATATACAAGTAATAACAGATTGGGTAATCATATACAGGTAATAACAGATTGGGTAATCATATACAGGTAATAACAGATTGGGTAATCATATACAGGTAATAACATATTGCATACCGGGTGACTGTGGCGAAGGTATAGTGAACGCCGTTCGCAATCCCACATACAGGATTCGAAATCACCCGTAGGCGGTTTGGACACGGGTCGCTTTGTGTTGATTTTATATAACGGAATGAGTGTCGGTTGTTCATAAAGATATAGCAAACTACTGAATGTAAACTTCTTCTTCTGCTTCTTCTTCTTCTTCTTCTTCTTCTTCTTCTTCTTCTTCTTCTTCTTCTTCTTCTTCAGCGTTTCGAGCCATTGAGGTTCTTTGCTGCAGATAAAATCCGTCTCCATTCGTCTCTCTGGTTGACCTTCTCTTGCCAGTCGTTGATTCCAAGTGCTTGTAGGTCTGTATGTATATTATCTCTCCACCGTCTTCTTGGTCTACCTCGGGGTCTACGGTCATTTATTTCCTGAGTGTAAGCGAGTTTTGTTTCCCTATTGTCTTCCATTCTTTCTATATGCCCCAGCCATTGTAGTCTATTAGCCTTCATGATACCAGTGATTAGCGGGGACTTAAACAGATCATAAATGTCTTTGTTACTTCTTCTTTTCCACTCTCCACTTTGTGTATCCCTAATGGGTCCAAAGATGCGTCTTAAAACTTTGTTCTCAAAGGTTTGTAACAAGGCTTCGTCTCCTTTCGTTGTACTCCAGGTTTCAGAGCCATCCAGCACAACTGGTCTGATCAGTGTTTTGTATATTGTGATTTTGGTGTTACGAGATAGCGCATTTGATTTTAGTAGATGTTGTAGTGCATAGTATATCTTATTTCCAGAATTGATTCTAGTTTGTATTTCTTCCCTTATGATGTTGGAGCAGTTGAAGATTGTACCCAGGTATTTGTATGTTTCCGTTCTTTTAATGGTCATATTATCTACTTGTATGTGGCCAGAGTTTTTAGCCATTCCTTCTCTTGAAATTACCATATATTCTGTCTTATCTTGGTTGATAACCAGCCCCATCTGTTGGGCTTTTTCCTTTAAGTGAGTCAATATTTCCAATGTATTTTGTTCATTTTCCCTATAATATCTATATCATCTGCATAACCAAGCAGCTTGGATGTTCCTCCAATATCACATTCCTCCTTTACCTTCCTTACAACTTTCTCTAGAGCCAGATTGAAGAGTAGCGGCGATAGTGCATCACCTTGTTTCAAGCCAGATGCTATTTGGAAAGGGTCTGATTTGCTGCCTTTATATGTTACTATATTATAAGTATCTTCCATGCATAGTCTGGTCATGTTGATTAACTTCCTTGGTATTCCAAATTCCTGCATAGCATTCCATAGACTATTCCTATGGACACTATCATAAGCCTTTTTAAAATCCACAAAAATGTTATGGAGATCTCTTTTATATTCCCAATTTTTCTCGGCTATTTGTCGTAAGATAAATATCTGATCTATTGTTGATCTGTTTTGTCTAAAACCCGCCTGGTAGTCACCTAATATGTCTTCTGAATATGGTTTTAGTC
>JACEFZ010003652.1:60000-175000 GCA_014155875.1 Cepaea nemoralis | reverse complement strand
AGAGCCACGAACGCCTACACCAGTTGACATGGCACTTGATTGTGATGATAAAGAATATGCAACTAACGTTTAATAACAGATTATATGCCGGGTATGTGATTTGAAGCAAGACAACTACCCAGTCTGTGTACGAGCTCGAATCTCCGGATGATAAGTCCCGCGGGTAATTTGTTAAAACTAACAGCGCTCAACAATGAACCTTTCTCATAATTACAAATGGCAGCCATGAGACAGAGGAAGCACAAACGCTTGAATACCGGAATGCCTAAGGGGAGTCACTCTGTTCTAAGTGTATTCTAGGCGCCATTAAATTCGGTATGTCTGCTACTGGCTGTCTACTCAGTTCTCTTTCGCGTCCATCTTCCCACTTGGCGTCCACTAACATGCAACTGTGTTTTGTTTCATCAGTTTAGGAGTCGTGGAACCTTTTTCCCTAGCATGATTGTCTGTAGGTCCGGTAGCCTTGAGTTTCACCTCGACCTAGAGGCCGGCTTTTTCATTGTAACAAACAGCAGGTCAATAATTGATGATTAACGATCACTTTCATTGGATATGGTTTCTTTTATTTTTTTTTTTGTTGTGTGCCCATTTGCTCGCTTGAACTCGGGCGTTCTCTATACACTTAATACCACTTCTGGTGCACCGGACGGATTTGTGCGTATGGATTATGCCACCAGCGACTTACGTGAATAATATAAATAAATATGTAAAGTCTTTCTTCGCTTTAATAGCATCACTCGTGTTTGGCGAGTTATAGTTTATAGATTGGAGATTGTCGCTTTCCTCATTCACTCACCATTGTTGTCCTTCTGGGGGTATTAGTTGTACCTTCATTCATCATCATCATCACCATGTCGCCACCATGGTTATTTCTTTCTAGGCTTCTTCATCCTCACCGAGAGAAGGACTCTCTTACTTGACTACACGTCTTCACTTCACTGACTGTATTCAGTACTTTACTTTGCTGTTGGTTAGACTCAGCTATTCTACACAAGCTACCCCAACACACTATTACACAGAACTCAACTCTCTTATAAAAGTATGACTCGGACTCAGGTTTAGTTTTGTTACTATATTCCTCTTAACACTCTAGAACGCACATTGTCAATTATACAACCATGTGTTCAACAACATAATATACACCACAATTTCGAACCACCTATTAAAATAGAGGCATGATATTAGCCCTAGCTATATTCATGACGTGGTGCGTCCACACTTGACAACAGCCACGTACCTGAATGCCCTTGTCTTCTTCGCGACTCGTATTTATTCGCTCTGGTGACAACCTCAGCGTGCATTTCATGGCCTAAGAATCACGATTGTCACGTCCTTCCGCGTGACTATATCCCATCATGCCATGAGCTATAATATTACTCATGGCAGATATTTTTTTTTTTGCATATCCTTTACAGGACATCGCTGTCAACACCAGCATCTTTCAGCTGTATGTTGATTTCTTGGCAAGATTACGCTCAGTAGTTTCATGGCAGATTACTTCTCAATAATACTTGTGTCCCTCGTCATCAGTTGAACTTACTCAGACCTCTGAAGTACTTGTAATGTACGTCCCCAAGTCAAGGTCGAGATGTCAACATTTTAGTATATTGTACCGCTGTAGGGTTTTACCTCGCTAGCTCGTCATCAACACATCGGTAGCTTTAGAGCGAGTGCTCTTATTTGTTCGGTCATGCTGATCTCCATCGTATATGGACATCTCCGTACGTCCTCTAGTCTCCTTGCTTAGATAAAAGTCAGGAGAGTTTCAGCACAGTACAGTATTTCGATAATCTACTAGACTCTCACATGATACAGTGCAAACTGCTTAAGCCGATATCGGATGTGGCGGATTTACGTTGTGAAGAACAATTGGTTTATTAATGGCAATTTTTCTTCTGTGTCTTTGTAAAATGTGTCTGGTTAAGCGGAATCTGTTTATCACGAATTTCTGATACGCCGAACGATTAAACGTGTCAGGCTATATAATCGGATCTGCTTAAGGCGAACTCTTTTCAAATACCAGGACATAGATACAACTTTTCGGCTATTTTCGGAAATTTCGCGCTTCATCGGTGTTATAATTTTAGTTATGACCCCTCTAAATTTTAATTTATCATTTCATTGAATATAAGGATGTGATTGAAAGACATTTTGATTAACTCAAGTACAGGTATAGGTACAGAGGAGAATTGCAGCTTTTTTTTTTCATTTCAACGTTTACAAAAGTGCTGTTATTTTCTAGATATGTGTACAATAACTTTTGGTGATTGACATATTTTCTGTGTCATTCATTTATCACTTTCAAGCTTAATTTTAATTCATTAATGTATTGTGCGTTATAAATTCATTACCATATGATGGAACTCTTATCTGGATAAGATGTATTTCTGAAACGAAGAACTATTTCTTCGGTCCCTGGTGATTTCTTCTTATCAGGGCTGCACCGTATACACTTTCGGTTGGGAGATGAACCAAGAGCCGAAGAATCGGTCTATTGTTTCCTCTGAGACTTAGGGAGTACTCAACTCAGTTTTACAATCCGACATAGACGGCTTGAAATGAGGCAGCAGTCTTTGTGCGTTGATGTAAACAGTGGTATCAGCGTCAGTCAGTCAGACAGAAATGGCAAATTACACAACGTAACTTTGCCTTAAAAAATGACACAGGCATAACAGAAGAATGCTGGCGTTGATTACGACGTCGTGACAAGGGCGTGCGTCTAACTTTAACATGCCTGTTCGACCTTTAACCTGTCAATGTTTTATTGTCATCTGTCTATAATGATTTCCGTCTTATAACTGAACAGTCTATTTTATAGCTGAATAGACAGTCTACTTTATATCTGCACAGTCTATTTTATAGATGAATAGACAGTCTAATTTATAACTGAACAAATAGTCTACTTTATAACTGAACAGATAGTCTACTTTATAACTGAACAGATAGTCTATAACTGAACAGATAGTCTACTTCATAACTGAACAGATAGTCTACTTTATAACTGAACAGATAGTCTACTTTGTAACTGAACAGATAGTCTACTTTATAACTGAACAGATAGTCTACTTTATAACTGAACAGATAGTCTACTTTATAACTGAACAGATAGTCTACTTTATAACTGAACAGATAGTCTACTTTATAACTGAACAGATAGTCTACTTTATAACTGAACAGATAGTCTATAACTGAACAAATAGTCTACTTTATAACTGAACAGATAGTCTAATTTATAACTGAACAGATAGTCTATAACTGAACAGATAGTCTACTTCATAACTGAACAGATAGTCTACTTTATAACTGAACAGATAGTCTACTTTATAACTGAACAGATAGTCTACTTTATAACTGAACAGATAGTCTACTTCATAACTGAACAGATAGTCTACTTTATAACTGAACAGATAGTCTACTTTATAACTGAACAGATAGTCTACTTTATAACTGAATAGGCCGTTTATTTTATACCTGAACAGTCTATTTTATAACTGCATTGACAGACTATTTTATAACTGAACAGTTTATTTTATAACTTAACAGATAATCTATTTTATAACTGAACAGATAATCTATTTTATAACTGAACAGATAGTCCATTTTATAACTGAACAGATACTCCATTTTATAACTGAACAGTTTATTTTATAACTGAACAGATAATCTATTTTGAAACTGAACAGACAGTCTATTTTATAACTGAACAGACAGTCTATTTTATAATTTAACTGACAGTTATTTTATAACCGAACAGACAGTTTATTGTATAACTGCACAGGTAGTCCATTTTATAACTGAACGGTCAGGACCGAGCGGTATATTTTCTCAGTATGATGCAAGTCTTCAAAATGCCGCCCCTTACATTTTGTTGTTGTTGAAAATGCCGCGCCCTTATGAAGCCCACTTACGAAGCCGCTTGATGCGGGTGCCTCTCTGTATCATAGCACAGCACGGCCCTGTGAACAATCTATTGTATAACTGAACAGACATTCTATTGTATAACTGACAAGACAGTCTATTATATAACTGACAAGAGTCTATTTTATTTCTGGACAAAAAGTCTATTCTATAACTGAACGGCAGTCTATTTTATAACTGAACAGACAATCCATTCTATAACTGAACAGACAGTCTATTGTGTAACTGAACAGACAGTCTATTTTATAACTGGACAGATAGTCTATTTTATAGCTGGACAGATAGTCTATTTTATAACTGGACAGATAGTCTATTTTATAACTGGACAAATAGTATATTTTATAACTGAACAGACAGTCCATTCTATAACTGAACAGACAGTCCATTCTATAACAGAACCGACAGCTCGTCATGTCATACCGGGACAACCTCACAGCTAACGGCTATTATATATATTGTGTACTGGAAAACAACACCTGGATACTTGTCAACAAGCACTGTACTTTCTAGCACACGTCACTAGGAAGGAACCTAACTAGCGCAATCTCGTTACAATTTAATATCCCCACTCCACAATCCAACCAGCCACGGTCTGGAGCTGTAACTTAAATCACATACAATCCCCGGGTTTAATGTTTGGATTGTCCAATCAACGAGACTCTGAGTCTGACTGTCAGACCGCTCCAGGAAATCAGGGCAAGAATTCAAGCAAGTAGTTTACTTGTGGATAACACGGGGATACTACAATCTAAATGTCTTCTTTAAGAATCTCTAGCATTGAAGTGCTCGCTTTGCATCCTTGTCTGTCTGTCTTTGAGAAGTGTGTCTGTCTATGACTGTATTCTTTGCGTATCGTATTGGCTTCATTTAGCTGAATCTTAATATCTCGTGTGTTAGTTTAAGTGGCTAAACTATTGCTCCAAACTCCACCACTAGTGGCTCAGGTATTTGAGACTCCATAGTGAGAAAGTCGGTAAAGTGCGCGTTTGATGCGCCATGAGGTGTAGTCGGTATATGGTGGTCGCGCCATATTTTATAAACCAATTAAGAAGTGAGAGGTTAAGATTACATATTAAATTAGGGTTCATTTCTTCGTCTAGTCCATGTCTTGTGGCTTGGTGATCTTGTCTGTCCGCAGTCATCTGTCTCGCGCGATGACAACAATTTTCGATACTGATGTTTTCCGTGCCTTGAAGTCAGACTGGCCACCATCTTTCTCGTGGTATCCCCTTGTCTCTTTTCCCTTCCAACTTTCCGGATGTGACGACACACTCCAGCTTCCCCTTTCTCGTGACATGCCCAAAGTATGTACACTCTCCTCTTCAAGATATATCCATTACTCTTTCTGTTGCTCCACTGTGCCCTCATCTTCGTATATAAAACTGCATCTCTACAACCTCCATATAATTCTTATCGTCTGTAAATTGTCCTGTTTCGCTTCCATACATCAGGATTGGCTCAATATAGCTTCGATTGACACAGATAAATCACAGGTAATATTATAAATCACAGGTAATATTATAAATCACAGGTAATATTATAAATCACAGGTAATATTATAAATCACAGGTAATATTATAAATCACAGGTAATATTATAAATCACAGGTAATATTATACATCACAGGTAGTATTATAAATCACAGGTAATATTATAAATCACAGGTAATATTATAAATCACAGGTAATATTATAAATCACAGGTAATATTATAAATCACAGGTAATATTATAAATCACAGGTAATATTATAAATTACAGGTAATGTTATAAATCACAGGTAATATTATAAATCACAGGTAATATTATAAATCACAGGTAATATTCTTCACCTTGTGAAATGCTGCCTTTGCTTGGACTATTCTACGTGTAAGGATTGATTTCACTGCACCGACATTTACCCATCAAGCTCAGTCTCTCTATACACACTGGCAAGCCGTCAGCATCACACAAACCTCCAACTCCCTAACTCCAGCGATGACCGCAAGGATCGCCGGAACAGATGCTCTCGTTATGGTAATTCCGCAGGCCGAAAACAAACCCACACCTTTCACAGCTCGAGGTTTATTCTCTCCGCCACCAAGACCCCCGGGTCTAAAGATGAAGGGGTCAATACCTCACCGGCCACCTTTCCTTCCCTCGACATCTCCTGGCACCGATTTTAGGCTGAGTCGACCTGGTAGCTGAGGCCAATGTTTAAACCACGCCTCGTTCAGGATTCGAACCCGTGATAACCTGACCAGTAGGCGAGGCTTCAAGCCACTTCCCCACCATCACTCTCTTCACATTATGTACCTCAAGATTAAGATACAATTCTTGTTTTTTTTCCAATTCCAGTGTTTCTACACGTCACTACCGGTAATCTGTGTGTTAACTCGTGGTGGCATTTTCAGATATAAATCGACGGAAAGCATCAAGCTTCACATTACTATTAGCAATAAAATGAAAACCGGAAACTCACTGCTAACAACGAATTTGAGAAAACGTCAATTGTGGGAGCTTTTACACCAGATGTTTGTGACTGCTAGGTACTCCTCTGTTGCATATGTATTTGTTATTCCCGTTCTGTTCTGTTATGTTATGTTGTTATGTTATGTTATGTTGTGAATGTTATGTTATGTTATGTTATGTTATGTTATGTTCAGGTCAGGTCTTAGTCAGATATGGCTGAGCTACCCTATTACAGTCGACGGTACTACCTGCTTTCTGTAAGCTTCAAATGTTTCGCGGGGCTTACTAAACCTGACACCCCACATTTTGCCAGCGGCTTCGGGCGGTGGAGCGCAACTGGAAAGTATTCAAACCTTGCATTAGTGCAGCGCAACTTAAAGACTACATGTCATGGCAGGGCAAACCACACCCTAAGCCTTGGTTGGCAGCTGGTCTAGGATCGAAGCTCCGGCAGGGGGAAAGTTAGAGCATTGCTTTGCTGATCCGACAGCTTCGGTAGCTGATCTTTTGCTAGACATGTCCGTGTTACTTTCCTCTGGAGTAAGCTAAGCAGGCAGAGAGAGGTATCATGCATGGGCAACACATGGTCTCTACATCTCAGCCCAGTCTTTGTGCTATGGAGAGGTATAACTTCATCCCTGGTCTTAACTGGTCTCGGAATCAATGTTATGTTAACAGGATAGACATCCCCGCACTTCGGGTATTCCCATACGTGCTCAGTCCCCCGATGCAATAACCATCTGACAGTTTCTCTACTAACTGTTCTCATGAAAGGTTGGTTGTAATGTCTCCTCCCTCCCACTCGAACACGGAAATGACGTACTTGGCCAGGCTTCACTCAAAGGTTATGTAAACGAAATCAGCCCTGCCCATGCTGCTTCCCGCGTGTATAGGTCCACTGATTGCCAGCTGATCCCCGCGTTCATTGCTCTCTACGCCGGCGCGTCCGGGTACGTACACCAGGTAAGTCATGTGATTCCAGTGTCCTTACTTTGCCGTAACGGGAACAGTTTGACAGTTCCCAAAGGTTTAAAGACGAGAATCAACTTCATTGCACTTAGTTTTATCTCATATGGCTCGGTCTCCTTTCACAGGTCGGCCGCATAAAGCATTTACTCCGTAGCTCCAGCGACGACTCCCAGCAGTGTTCGAGAAAATTCCACTCGTGAACCAAATAACGAAGTCTGGAATCGAACCCATAGCCTTCGGAACGCGAGGCAGGCTGTTTAACCACTCCGCCACGAAGACCCTCCTCACAGTTTGTTATGCGATGTTATCTCTTCATTTCTATTTTCTCACTCATGGGATTAAGTTCTTTGCCTGGTTGTTTCAATTCCTTCGCGTTATTTTAGCGTCTGATTGCTGTATCGATCGACTTCCAGACGTCCCTGCTTCGGTCGGTCACCCCGGTATTGCTGGCGGATAATTGTGAGATACTCGGCCCAACGTTTTCCTATTGTT
Source organism: Cepaea nemoralis (assembly GCA_014155875.1). Lineage (NCBI taxonomy): Eukaryota > Metazoa > Mollusca > Gastropoda > Stylommatophora > Helicidae > Cepaea > Cepaea nemoralis. The sequence goes on along the minus strand of JACEFZ010003652.1, from coordinate 167,172 downwards.
AATTTGAACAATGGAGACACGGACAATAAGGAGCAAACATGCATGTCTGGCGTATCTCATCAGACGCATTCTGCAGAGTTGGGTAGAATATGAAGTGAGTACACGGGTCATATTTGACAGAAATACATAACGAATATAGTCACGGGAGACACGGTAGCGTAGTGGCTGGACACGCTCAAGTCGTCCCCGTGGACATGGTAGCGTAGTGGCTGGACACGCTCCTGCCGTCCCTGTGGACATGGTAGCGTTGTGGCTGGGCACGCTCCTGCCGTCCCTGTGGACATGGGTTCGACCCGAATCGTCTTGAAACGTCTCTGGAAGTGAAGGCGTCCGACGAGACACTGATCCCATCGCCCTCTGAATGCTGTCTGGTCTATCACATTTGGACACTACCTTCCTGTGCCCAATGCGCCGTAAAGCGTATAAGTTGAGTTGACTCAAGATCCAACATAACGGCACTCGGGATATTCCCAAAGTGCTCTGTCCTCATCGTCAACAGTCAGTGAAGAGTCCCTGCAGAAACATTCTCTCCAGGCCGTGATGAGCTGCTCTTCTGTACAGTACACACGACCCCAGATATCTACAGTGTATAGAAGCGTGATTTACTTACATAGACACTGATGCTACTTACATAGACACTGATGCTACTTACATAGACACTGATGCTGCTTACATAGACACTGATGCTACTTACATAGACACTGATGCTACTTACATAGACACTGATGCTGCTTACATAGACACTGATGCTACTTACATTGACACTGATGCTACTTACATCGACACTGATGCTGCTTACATAGACACTGATGCTATTCACATAGACACTGATGCTACTTACATAGACACTGATGCTACTTACATAGACACTAATGCTACTTACATAACACTAATGCTGCTTACATAGACACTGATGCTACTTACATAGACACTGCTGCTGCTTACATAGACATTGATGCTACTTACATAGACACTGATGCTACTTACATTGACACTGATGCTACTTACATAGACACTGATGCTGCTTACATAGACACTGATGCTGCTTACATTGAGACTGCTGCTGCTTACATGGACACTGATGCTACTTACATTGACACTGATGCTACTTACATAGACACTGATGCTGCTTACATTGACACTGATGCTACTTACATTGACACTGATGCTACTTACATAGACACTGATGCTGCTTACATTGACACTGATGCTACTTACATTGACACTGATGCTGCTTACATTGACACTGATGCTACTTACATTGACACTGATGCTACTTACATTGACACTGATGCTACTTACATTGACACTGATGCTACTTACATAGACACTGATGCTACTTACATTGACACTGATGCTACTTACATTGACACTGATGCTACTTACATAGACACTGATGCTACTCACATAGACGCATCTTCTTCTTCAGCATTCCGAGCCATTGAGGTTCTTTGCTGCAAATACAATCTGTCTCCATTCGTCTCTCTGGTGGACCTTCTCTTGCCAGTCGTTGATTCCAAGTGCTTGTAGGTCTGTATGTATATTATCTCTCCACCGCCTTCTTGGTCTACCTCGGGGTCTACGGTCATTTATTTCCTGAGTGTAAGCGAGTTTTGTTTCCCTATTATCTTCCATTCTTTCTATATGCCCCAGCCATTGTAGTCTATTAGCCTTCATGATACCAGTGATTAGCGGGGACTTAAACAAATCATAAATGTCTTTGTTACTTCTTCTTTTCCACTCTCCACTTTGTGTATCCCTAATGGGTCCAAAGATGCGTCTTAAAATTTTGTTCTCAAAGGTTTGTAACAAGGCTTCGTCTCCTTTCGTTGTACTCCAGGTTTCAGAGCCATACAGCACAACTGGTCTGATCAGTGTTTTGTATATTGTGATTTTGGTGTTACGAGATAGCGCCTTTGATTTTAGTAGATGGTGTAGTGCATAGTATATCTTATTTCCAGAGTTGATTCTAGTTTGTATTTCTTCCCTTATGATGTTGGAGCAGTTGAAGATTGTACCCAGGTATTTGTATGTTTCCGTTCTTTTAATGGTCATATTATCTATTTGTATGTGGCCAGAGTTTTTAGCCATTCCGTCTCTTGAAATTACCATATATTCTGTCTTATCTTGGTTGATAACCAGCCCCATCTGTTGGGCTTTTTCCTTTAAGTGAGTCAATATTTCTAATGTCTTTTGTTCACTTTGCCCTATAATATCTACATCATCTGCATAACCAAGCAGCTTGGATGTTCCTCCAATATCACATTCCTCCTTTACCTTCCTTACAACTTTCTCTAGAGCCAGATTGAAGAGTAGCGGCGATAGTGCATCACCCTGTTTCAAGCCAGATGTTATTTGGAAGGGGTCTGATTTCCTGCCTTTATATGTTACTATATTATAAGTATCTTCCATGCATAGTTTGGTCATGTTAATTAACTTCCTTGGTATTCCAAATTCCTGCATAACATTCCATAGACTATTCCTATGGACACTATCATAAGCCTTTTTAAAATCCACAAAAATGTTATGGAGATCTCTTTTATATTCCCAATGTTTCTCGGCTATTTGTCGTAAGATAAATATCTGATCTATTGTTGATCTGTTTTGTCTAAAACCCGCCTGGTAGTCACCTAATATGTCTTCTGAATATGGTTTTAGTCTATTTAGTAATACTGCGGATAGTATCTTATAGCTTGTGGACAGTAGTGATATTCCTCTATAATTTCCACATTGGAACTTGTCTCCTTTCTTAAAGATAGGTATCAATAATGACTCTTTCCAGTCATGGGGTAATTCTTCTGTCCTCCAGATTTTTATTATTAGTTCGTATAGCTTTAGATGTAATGCATGGCCACCTGCCTTTATAAATTCAGCAGCAATTCCATCAGTCCCAGTTGCCTTATTGTTTTTAAGTCGTGTGATTACATATAGGATTTCTTCAAATGTAGGTTCTTCAATTTGTGGTTCGCATGTTAGAACCTCTTCCTGTGGGAAAATGTTACTTGGAGCTTCACAATTTAGTAATTCAATAAAATATTCTTTCCATGTGTTGCACATTTCTTCATTGGTATTTATCATATTCCCATTTTTGTCTTTTAAACCATATGTGTTTTGTTGGTGCCCTCGTTTCATTGACTTCAGTACTTTAAAAAACTTTCTGGATTCATTTTTCTGGTGATTAGTTTCCATATCTTTGATTATATTACTCATATATTCTCGCTTCTGCTGTCTGACTATTTTTGTAGCCTCTTTACATTCATTTCTATAATGCTCTTCCTTTTGGATGTTATTGATGTCATTTAACCATACATGTCTGGCATTCTTCTTCTTAGTGACTGCTTCTTCACATTTTTGATTGAACCATCTGTTCTTTCTATGCGTGGTTGACACACCGAGACATTCTTCTGCGGTAGATTGAAGTGTATTCTTGATGTTCAACCAAGTTTGGTCAACGCTTTCCTCCAAAGGGTTTTGAAAAGTTTCAAGTTTACATTTTATTTCATCTGTAAATTTCTCTTTGACTGTAATGTCTTGTAGTTTTTCTCTGTTATATGTTGGGTGTAATCTTTGTAATTTAGTATAGAAAGCTCTCTTAAGTTTTATTTTAAATTTTGCTCCAACGAGGAAATGGTCACTGTGGCACTCAGCTCCTCTATAACTTCTGACTTGCTGTATGTTTGATGCATTTCTGTTGTTAATTAAAATGTGATCTATTTGATTATAGGTTCTCTTGTCACATGATTTCCAAGTTTGTTTGTGTATATCCTTTCTTTGTAGTCTGGTACTGCTAATCTGCAGTCCTTTGGCTTCTGCCAGGTTGATGACTCTCCATCCATTATCATTTGAAGTTGTATGTAGGCTTTCCATACCGGCCACTTTTTTATTAGTTTGCTCTCTACCTATTTTTGCATTGAAGTCTCCCAGCACAATCAGGATGTCCTGTTTGGGGGTTTCTTCTATGACATCTTCCAGATCATTATAAAAGTCTTCTTTAATATCATCTTCTTTCTCTTCAGTAGGTGCATGTACATTAATCATCGTTATATTTTTCCATTTACCTTTTATTCGTAATTTACTAATCCTGTCATTAAAAGCTTTAAAGTTTAAAATGTTCCCCCATAACTCTTTTTTGATGACAAATCCTGTTCCTAATTCATGTTTATTTTGGGTGTTTCCTCCATATATTATAATCATTCCATTTTGCTCTAAAGTACCCTCTCCTGGCCACCTTATTTCTTGAATTGCTGTGATATCCATTTGATATTCAACCAGCTCCCGGGTTAGTTCTTCGGCCGCTCCAGCTCGATATAGTGTCCGTACATTCCATGTTCCAAATCTCAAAAGTCCTTTAACGTTCCAAGGTCGTTGTCCAGATAAGTCAGTCCGATATCGAGGCTCATGTATTTGTTTCGTAACAAAGAAAGGTTTTTACAAAGGTGGGGATGTTAACCCCACGCTTCAACCCCCAACCTGGAGGACCAGGGTGTTTCTCTTTGTCTGTTCTCTACCCTTTGACTTGTCCGGCTTGGGAGGCCCTGCTGGTAGCTACGCTACCGCCGGCATAGCTCTCAGGGTCATTGAGAAACTCAAGCTCCCCCACCACGACAAGGTGGAAACACCATCGGGGGAGCACATAGACGCATATGCTACTCAAATATAATTCATGTGTTACGGCGGTAAACGATCATTCTCTACCAAGCCATGCCGCCTACACAGACGCACGCTGAAGTTTGCAGAATCCCCCGCTATTAGCTGTGTAAAATATGCGCTGTGTAAACATACATATTTGATATAGTGTGGTATCCTTATGATGACCTCGTCAAATACTGCAGTCTGCGAAACAACGTTTGATATGTTATTGGCAGGAAAGGAAACATTTTGACAAATAAGTCATAGATACAACAAACAGTAAAGATAATTGGAAGGAAATCAATGGTTACGGCAAATAAACACAAGTCAGGAGGTCAGTCCGGCCGAATGGATAAGAGCACCTGCTTTAAACGTCCGGTGTTCGGCTGCCGAGCCGGCATGTTCGAAACCTACACCGGCCATTTGAACTTCTAGTCCTTGACTTGGGGACGTAAAGTACCTCAGAAGTCGGAGTGGGTTCACCTGATGGCGAGGGAGACGGTACTAGGGAAAGTTAATCCACACGCAAAAATCAGACCAGAGACCAGTGCACTAGAAGTGGTAGCACGTGTATGGACTACGATTGAGATCAGAGCGAGCACACGCAGAAGGAAACGAAAGGAAATGTCGTCGATAAAATCAAATAGTAAAGATACGGAAGGAAATGTCGTCGATAAAATCAAATAGTAAAGATACGGAAGGAAATGTCGTCGATAAAATCAAATAGTAAAGATACGGAAGGAAATGTCGTCGATAAAATCAAATAGTAAAGATACGGAAGGAAATGTCGTCGATAAAATCAAATAGTAAAGATACGGAAGGAAATGTCGTCGATAAAATCAAATAGTAAAGATACGGAAGGAAATGTCGTCGATAAAATCAAATAGTAAAGATACGGAAGGAAATGTCGTCGATAAAATCAAATAGTAAAGATACGGAAGGAAATGTCGTCGATAAAATCAAATAGTAAAGATACGGAAGGAAATGTCGTCGATAAAATCAAATAGTAAAGATACGGAAGGAAATGTCGTCGATAAAATCAAATAGTAAAGATACGGAAGGAAATGTCGTCGATAAAATCAAATAGTAAAGATACGGAAGGAAATGTCGTCGATAAAATCAAATAGTAAAGATACGGAAGGAAATCAAAGATTGTAGCAAATAAAAACAGGTCCCCACAGAATTTAACAACAAATCATTTTGCAAGTGATGAATTGAACAATTTCTTACAAACAGAGAGAGAGAGAGAGAGAGAGAGAGAGAGAGAGAGAGAGAGAGAGAGAGAGAGAGAGAGAGAGAGAGAGAGAGAGAGAGAGAGAGAGAGAGAGAGAGAGAGATGAAGGCTACGGAACTCAATTCTCGATGCAATTTATCCTAATTGCCATCATTTTGTGAGAATACATTCTGTAGAAATATTCTTCCCCGGCAAACCCTAAAGGCGATCCCTGAAATAGTTACTCATCTCTGTAACCTAAATAGAGCAAAATATCATGAAGCTTACATGGAATCAGCAGTCGGATTCTTCGTTGTACCGCCGCCGTTATCTGTGAGCCCTGATGATGATGATGATGATGATGATGATGATGATGATGATGATGATGATGATGATGATGATGATGATGATGATGATGATGATGATGATGATGATGATGATGATGATGATGAAGAGAATTATTGCGACAGATTGCATGATTATGTTCACGTTAAAGTTAACTATGACATCAATACCTGGTGACTGCCATCTGTCATCTACTGCCTGTAGTACCTTGCGGTGTAGGAAAGGGAGTGCTTGAGTCTGAGGAATGAAAGCCGCCTGGCTAGTGCAGTTGCCGCGAACTGTGCAGATTGGGTGTCCTGAAGGGTTAGAATGGGCCAGCCTCTCTCAGGAGGGGTGACAAGTGAAAATTAGTAGGCTGCCGATGATCCGCAGATTACACACGTCAACCCCACCTCCACGTGGTGTAGACTGGGAAACCATGACCTCAAGGTCTTAGGCCAACGGGGCTCTGGTTCGCCAGGTTGGGGAGGGGGGGGTGGGAGAGAGAGAGAGAGAAGAGAGAGAGAGAGAGAGAGAGAGAGAGAGAGAGAGAGAGAGAGAGGAGAGAGAGAGAGAGAGAGAGAGACTCCCGTTTGTCAGATTTTCCCGTCCTTACCCTGCGATTGGCCTAGCACGCCGGCATGGGATGTTTCATACTGTTGGAAGAAAAAGAATGAAGCATAATGTTACTGGAAAATGGAAACAAACCCGGCAGTGTTAAAGGACAACGAGACCTCGACACCGCAAGGTTCAGGCGAAACAAGATGAGTTGAGATGAGGTGGGATGAGATTGCATATCTTTATTTCAGGTTTTGATTAATGATCTTCTAGACCAGTGGTTCTCAACCTTTTTTGGTCCGTGCCCCCCTTCACCATATTTTTAGGACGTCATTCCCCACTCACCATATTTTTAGGACGTCATCCCCCCCCCCCCCCTTACCATATTTTTAGAACGTCATTCTCCCCATTCGTATTTCCTCCCTAAAAATTTCCTCCTGGCCCTACACAGTATACGTAATAATTGAAGCTAAATTTAATAGCACATACTAAAACAAGTCTAGACATCTACATAAAATGTGATTTGCTGATCTACTTACGTTATAAAATGAATTTCAGAAGGGTTATACGTACGGAAGCGTAAAGTATGAAGGGAAAAACAAGATCAAGTAATCGGTTCTTGTAGTAACGCGATCTTGAAATAATCTTCATTCCCCCCCCCCTGGAAACTCCAAAATTCCCCCCCCCCCCCCGGGGGAGGGGGATGGGGAATTCCCCACCGGTTGAGAACCACTGTTCTAGACGCTGCGGCTGCCTGGTAACATATTATATATGTACACATCAGAGAAATTCGTGTGGGTCAGCAGCAGATAACAGACAGCAAGCATCCCATAAATACAGATGGTTGTGGAAATACTGTGTTTCTTCAGACCGGTCTGATCAAAAGGACTTTAAGAAGCGCTCGTTATAAATACGAGTGGATGCGCAGGTGATGATAACAGCAATGGGGAAGCTGGCAGAGATGTCTGGTCTGTTTTTGTTAAGTCAAAGATGCTTGTTGTAGGCGGGAAAAGACTGTGTTTTAGACAGTTTATTCGTGGATATTGTTGAACACAGAATACATGAGCTACAAACATGTCAGATCAAACATATGGTCAATGTACAGGTGATTTCATGGAAGACGCGGCTGTAAGTGCGTTATGTGTTGCAAGAAGAAGCAGTAGCAACAGTAGAGAAGGGGGAGGGGTGGAGGAGGAGGAAGTAACGAAGAAGAAGAAGAAGTGGATGTGGAGGAGGGGAAGAAGAACATGAAGAGGATGAGGAGAAAAGCAAAAGAGGAAGAAGAAGCCGGAGAAGAGGAGAAAAGGAGGAGGTGAAAAGATGGAGAAGGCGGAGAAAAAGAAGGAAAAAGAGGAGGAGTAAGGAAACCGTGAAGATATAGGAACTGAAGAACTTCCCACAAAAATGTCTACTGCCACAAATTTGTATCATTGTTTGGGCTACGGTTGTCGTGTGCTGTGCCTAGACCTGCCTGTGGTGTCTATGAGAGTATACTGGATCACTTCGCCTAGTGTCCATGTGCCATATAGTCGGTGCAGACAAGAACGACGTCATATGAATTAGAGAGAAAGCCTCGAAGCAAAATACGATAAATAAACTAAGTGACGCGTTGGAAACACAAGAAACGTCGCAGAGCTATTAGCCCAACAACGGGAGACTTATGGGGAAATGGAAACAAGAAGGCAGTGCAATTCTGGATGTCACTAAATCGAACGGGAATGATGGTTACTTGGCATTAAACCAGTGGCGGAATATTACGAACTGACAAGGAAAAGGCTTAGCAACATGATGCAGAATATCGCCATGAATGAATGAACTGTCAGCGAAAGGAAATAGCTGTATTTTCCAGAGCGGCAAGAAACATGACCGATGGAGAGAGAGAAGGATAATAGAGGACATATAGCCTAATAGGTAAACAGTTGTAATGAAAGGTTTGTTATCTGTTTTTTAATTATTATCAGCTTCAAATAAGACTTGCTGCGGACCTGGTAGAACAGGCCAGTAAGTGCTACATAATAATTATTGGACACGTTAATATATTAAATGGCAGTTGTTGCTGGACTTACCTCGAAGAATCCAATCTCATCATTTTTGTTCATATTGCTGTTTTGAGTTATGGGAGCGAGCCGAGAATATCTTTTGTTGAAATTCATGTCAGCATATAATTATGGAACAGCCCTGTCAGCAGCAATATGGCACCATGTACAGTGAGAATGATCCCTGATTCAAAAACTCCAGAGCGTGTATACAATTAAATCAACATCATCGTCGGTGCTCCTGTTCTATTGACTCTGATATGGGAATCTCCGTGGCCATTTGGTCACGCCGCCAACCTCGCGCATCGAAGTTTGTGGGTTCAATTCCGGGCTACGTAATTGGTTCAAGAGTGCAATATTCTCGGAAACTCCTGGTGTCGTCGCTGAAACTACGGAGTTCGTGGTTTGTGCGACGCTTTCGACAGGCCGCACTGCGGAAAGAGACCCAGTCATATGGGATGAAACCCGGTGCAATGAAGTCGACCCTCTTGTCTTTTCAACTGCTGTTTATTGTGATATGATGGGTCGTGATCCCCCAGCCTGGCCACCTAAACCTGTTTGCATAATTACTGATTCCGATGAAAGCTGCCAAGATGACAGAAGACTGATAAAAACACCGTGGACGGGTTCAAAGAGTACTGGACATATCTTGACAGAAGTTAACATAACTTGACAGAAGTTAACATAACTTGACAGAAGTTAACATAACTTGACAGAAGTTTACATATCTTGTCAGAAGTTAACATATCTTGACAGAAGTTAACATAACTTGACAGAAGTTAATATATCTTGAGTGAAGTTAACATATCTTGACAGAAGTTAACATATCTTGACAGAAGTTAACATATCTTGACAGAAGTTAACATATCTTGACAGAAGTTAACATAACTTGACAGAAGTTAACATAACTTGACAGAAGTTACTATATCTTGAGTGAAGTTAACATATCTTGACAGCAGTTAACATATCTTGACAGAAGTTAACATATCTTAACAGAAGTTAACTCACAAACAGAACTGTTTGCTGGTCCCAGAAGAAAACAAATCATACGGAGGTCAGCGTGGCAGAATGGATAAGATCGCGCCTTCTTAAACTTCCGGAGTACAGATGCCGCCGAGGTAGCGGGTTCAACCCCTACACCGTTAGTTGGAATAGAATGTTGACTTTTAGTCTGTTGGCCTGTGATATGTTTTTTGTAACTGTGCTTTTTGTGTGCTCACGTGTGATGTGTTTCTCATTGTAACAATGTTGTATGTGTGCTCAGGTTGGATATGTTCCTTGTAACGATGATGGAACGATCTAGATGGAACGATCTAGATACTAAAAGCCAAATTGATTTTATATTAATAAGATATAACAGAAAGAGAAATATATTAGATGCAAGGGCAGTGCCCAATTTAAGTATAAACACAGATCATAAAGCGATCGTTGCCACAATAAGAACCATCAGAAGAAGAAAACAAAGAGCAGGAAAATACATGCCATGCGAATCAGTAAACTTAAAAAACCTTAGAGACAAGGCAGTAAGGGAAAATTATGAGAAAGAACTAAATGACCTCTTTGAAAAATTACCTACAGAAAGAAAAATCAGTTGAAGAAGAATGGGAAATGTTCAAATCAAGCATTTTAAATACTGCAAAAACAACATGTGGAATCACGAAAAAACGCAAAACACGGAAAAAGAAAATAACAAGTTGGTGGAACTCAGAAGTAAAGAAAGCTGTAAAAGACAAAAAGGAAAAATATAAAAAAGTAGTTGAAGAGCAAACAGGAATGTGATTACATAGAATATAGAATAGAGAGAAGACGTGTGAGTAGAATAGTAAAGAGGGAAAAACAAACAGACTGGGAAGAGTATGTAGAAACCCTAAATAAAAACTACAATGAGGCAACTAGAAACTTCTACAAAAAGATAGGTGCAATGCGAACCAGAGGAGAACCCTTTGACCCAACTGAAATAATTAACAGCGAATATGGAGAACCAATAAGTGAACAAAAGCAAATCCTAATAAGACGGTAGCAGTATTTCGAACAACTTCCCAACATCCCATCAGATGTCACAAGAATTCAAGAGACCTATACAGATGTCACCGAAGAACTAGACGCCATCAGATTAGCCCCATTGAATAAATCACCGGGGCAGGATGAAATACCAAATGAACTAATTAAAGCAGCAAGAGAAGTAGGAACAGCTTGGCTACATAGACTATTCAACTAGGTTTGGGTAGAACAACAAACACCACAAGACTGGGGAAACGCCATAATTATACCAATTTAGAAAAACAAAGGCAGCAAAAGAGACTGCATACAATACAGAGGCATTTCACTGTTGAGTTATACTGGGAAAATATTTTGCAAACTTCTTGAAAAAAGATTACGAACTACTTTAGAACCCCAGCTAAGCGAAACATAATTTGGATTTAGGGAAAACAAAGGATGCACAGATGCCATTTTTGCTCTTAGACAACTTATAGAAAAATCAATCGAATTCAATGAAACACTCTACTTAGCCTTTGTCGACCAAGAAAAGGCATTCGATAGAGTAGATAGAAACAAGCTGTGGGAAATCCTTAAACAATATGGAGTGAGTACTCATCTAACAAACCTATGTTGAAGTTTACACAACAACAGTGAATGCATAGTGAGAGCAACTGGAAGACACTCAGAACTCTTCACCATAAGATCTGGAGTACGACAAGGTTGTGTCCTGTCCCCTCTCTTGTTCATAACATATATAGACAACATATGAAAAGAAACCAGCCAAGCAGAGACAGCAAGAATACCGCATGACGAGAACACAGAAGAAGAATCATCTGCAAATGTAACCATTAGAGAACTCCTGTTTGAGGACGACCAAGCACTAATAGCAAAATCAGAAGCTGAATTACAAGACCACATGAATAGTCTAAAGGAAATGTGTAGGGAAAATTAGCACAAGCAAAACAGAAGTAATGACTATAACTAAAGAAGAACAAACAACAACAATTCACCTAAACGAACATCCCTTGAAACAAGTAAAGAGTTTCAACTATCTAGGAAGTATAATATCATCAAATGGCAGATCAGAAGACGAGATCGAAAATAGGTGCAATAAGGCAAATCAACTCATTGTACAAATGGCACCAATACTAAAGAACAAACATGCATCAATAACTACTAAGAAAACACTTTATAACACAATATTCCTACCAACTCTATGCTACTAATGCCAAACCTGGACAATGACAAAAAAAAAAGAAAAGAAAAATCACAACAACAGAAATGAGGTTCCTGAGAAGAATACTCAACGTATCAAGAAGAGATAGGATCAGAAATTAAGAAATCAGGACTAAAGTTGGGGTTAAAGCAGCACTAGATTTTATTAGAAAGTAGCAAGTCAAATGGTTTGGCCATGCAAGGAGGTTACCATTCAACAGCATACCACAACATGCAATGGTGTACAGACCAGATGGAAACAGAGGAAGAGGCCGACCACGTAAACGTTGGACGGAGGAATAGTAGAGCCCATGGGAATATCGATACATGAAGCCCATAATCGGGCAATCTCACGATGTTTATACTTCACCTCGACACCGCAAGGTACAAGAGGAACATGATGAGATGAGATGAGATGAACGATGTTGTATGTGTGCTCACGTGTGATGTGTTTCTTATTGTAACAATGTCGTATGTGTGCTCCTGTTGGATTTGTTTCTTGTAACTATGTTGCAAGTGTGCTCATGTTGAATATGTTTCTTGTAACAATGTTGTGTATGTGCTCAGGTTGGATATGTTCCTTGTAACGATGTGGTGTGTGTGGTGAGGTTTGACATGTTTCATGTAACAATGTTGTATGTGTTCTCAGGTTGGACATGTTTCTTGTAACAATGTTGCATGTGTGCTTAGGTTGGCTATGTTTCTTGTAACAATGTTGTATGTGTGATCAGGCTGGCTATGATTTTTTAACAATGTTGTATGTCTGCCCAGGTTGGATATGATTCATGTAACAATGTTATATTTTCTCAGTTTAATTATGTTTCTTGTAACAATGTTATATTTGTGCTAAGTTTAGATATGATTCTTGTAACAATATTGTATGTGTGCTCAGTTTAGATATGTTTCTTGTAACAATGTTGTATGTGTGCTCAGATTGGATATGATTCTTGTAAGAATGTTATATTTGTGCTCAGTTTAGTTATGTTTCTTGTAACAATGTTACATTTGTGCTCAAATTAGATATCTTCTTCTTCTGCGTTCATCCGGAGACTTTTTTGGGACGTGATTGCGTTGTGGATGGCTTGGCCACATGGCATGGACGAGACAGGAACACTGAGCTGATCCACGACTCTGGTGATCGAGTGAAATGGCGAATCATGACCGCCCACGCTTTCCGGCATGGCACATGATTGATTGATTGATTGATTGCGTTGTGCCTGTTTACATCAGAATTGCGTTCTTGCACCGTTAGGCGGACACATCCGACTTCTGTGGGCATTTGTTGACCGGGTTAACCTTCCCGAGAGTTTTGATATGATTCTTTTAACAATGTTATATTTGTGCTCAGTTTAGATATGTTTCTTGTAACAATGTTATATTTGTGCTCAGTTTAGATATGTTTCTTATAACAATGTTGTATGTGTGCTCAGTTTAGATATATTTCTTGTAACAATGTTGTATGTGTGATCATGTTGGATATGATTCTTGCCTGGCCTTTCCTCGCAGCACTGAATGTCGGTCAGATTCTCTGTTGATGACCGGGGCTGTGACACCTTGTTCTACTGTCAGATGTACGGTATGGCTGTCCTTCTTTACAAAACCTACTATATATGTGTGCGTGAGTCGTCGTTACACTCCTGCACTCTAGCTTAGAGGAGGAAAGATTAAAACAAGCACCATTCTCTCAGGGTCGTGATAATTCATCTGTTCCTACACACTATACAAACGATATCAAACGGTCCAGACCACACCTGTCTTATCATGCACAAATACACCAGCGAGTGATGCAGACCCAGCCAATCTGTCCGCCTGCTCATTCCTAAGACACCAGCGTGTCCTGGGGAAAAGATTCAACAGATGCGCCATATCTTAGCTGATTTTATTAGATGTCTGCCAATCTGCACGAAGCATGCCTGACTTCAGCTTTCTCAGCTGCTCTGTGAGTCAGTCAGAATCACGAAATGTCTGTCCTCTTTGTCCTCTAGCCAACAAAACACCGCCGTGGTTGCCTCGAGGTATGTAACAAACAGCTAGAGGAATACCCCTGGAGAAATAACTTAACATTCGGCGCTAGGTCACAAAATATCTGACTAAAAAACCACTGCCACCAATTATGTGAAAACAGGCGAGAGAAAAGCAACACGACACGGCACTAGATCATGATGATCTCGTTACAAATCCAGATTTTTATCAGAGCTGGTAATTACTTCCTGATTTCCGGGCCTGTAACGAGTTTCAAAGCTCTGCTTTCGGACAGTTTCCGGGCAGGCCATAATCAGATCATTTGTCAATACCCCGAGCTGTGACTTTGTGGAGCCTTGTTCAGTCTTTCCTCTTATACCCCAGGGTGCAGGAGTGTAACCACCACGGACTCGTGCACTGTGTATTGATGTCTCCCTGGCCTCAGTGTTAACGTCTTGCTCCGTAATCCCGTATATTCTCGTGAGTAACGTAACCTGCGCGAGAATATGTAGCGGTTCTCGCCTCGTTTGGTAAATTACGGGGGTGTGTGAGCCGGTCGCTCAGAAAGCAATGGCAAACTACTGAGCGTAATCTTGCCTAGCACATAAACAGCAGCTGAAAATGCTGGTGTTGACTGCAACGTCCTGTAAGGGATATGCAACATTTAAAAAAAAATAGAAGACCAGTCGTATTTGACATTTGACAATAAAATCAGTGACAGCCACTACAGCTCAGTGACAGCCACGACAGCTCAGTGACAGCCACGGTAACTTAGTGACAGCCACGACAGCTCATTGACAGCCACGACAACTCATTGACATCCACGACAGCTCAGTGACAGCCACGACAGCTCATTGACAGCCACGACAGCTCAGTGACAGCCACGACTGCTCAGTGACAGCCACGGTAACTTAGTGACAGCCACGACAGCTCAGTGACAGCCACGACAGCTCATTGACAGCCACGGCAGTTCAGTGACAGGCACGGCAGCTCAGTGACTAGGAGGCTCATCTGCCGGCCCGATGGTCATGAGGTCGATTCGAATCGAGGCATATTTGTAAAATTGTTCTGTGCTCCCAGGTCGACTCAGCCTCAAATACACACCAGGAAATGCCTTGGGGGGTAAAAGCGACTAAAATAATGCAGAAACATGAGCGACAGGGAGCCGTGGTAGTGTTGCTGCTAGCACTGTCGCCTGACGACTCAGTGGTCAGAGGTTTAATTCCTCCCAGGACGATGATTCTTTAAACCGTTGACATCGGGTCACTGATGGACCTAGCGTATATTGGGAACTAGGAAATATGCTGGGGAGGAAAGGTGACAGACGTGCTATTAACCAGATCACCCATAGAAGGCAGACTGGTTGATACAAATATTGAATTAATGCCGCATAGCCAGCACACCTCCAGATGTGGGGACAAGTCCTTTACCATATTACACCTATACTCGCCTCAGCACAGAAACAACCAACACTCACAAAAACACAGATACAACAAAGACTAACCGCAGCATAGTAACAACCGAATATTACCACAAAACAGAAACAACCAACACTCACCGCGACACAGAAACAACCACCACTCACCACAACACAACACAGAAACAACCAACACTCACCACACCACAACACAACACCGAAACACCCAACATTCACCACACCACAACACAACACAGAAACAACCAACATTCACCACAACACGACACAACTCAGAAACAACCAACACTCACCACAACACAACACAGAAACACCCAACATTCACCACAACACAACACAGAAACACACAACATTCACCACAACACAACACAGAAAAACAGTGGCTGAATGACGGTAGACGTGAAGTCAAACCTCCACACTCTTCTCTCTTGTCTTTCCCCCGCCTCTCCCGCTCTTCAACTTTCCTGCTGTGACAGCAAGCCCTAGATTTCCCTTTCTCCTGACTTGCTCAAAGAATGACAACTGTTTGTTTGTTGTTGTTGTTGTTGTTGTTGTTGTTGTTGTTGTTGTTGTTGTTTGTCTGCGTTCACTTTGAACACAAACATAGTCCATACACATGTTCCTACTTCTAGTGCACTGGCCTGGTTTTTGCTTGTATATTAGCTTTCCCTATGACGAGTGTTCCTCGCCATCAGACGAATCAACTCCCACTTCTGTGGTACTTATAATTTACGTCCTCAAGTCAAGGACGAGAAGTCAACATTTTAGCCAGTTGACTGGGGTAGGTGTTGAACCCTCTACCTCGCCATCAACACAAATGAAATTTTAACAGCGAGCGCTTTTATCAATTTCGCCATGCTTACCATCATCGTGAGTATAAAAATAGTCATCTATACAACATCAACTAAACATCAAGTTAATCCTGACCTTTAAACGTCAACAATACAACATCAACTAAACATCAAGTTAATCCTGACATTTAAACGTCAACAATACAACATCAACTTAACATCAAGTTAATACTGAGCTTTAAATGTCAACTGTACAAAATCAACTAAACATCAAGTTAATCCTGAGCTTTATACGTCAACTACATACAACATAAACTTAAAATCAAGCTGACTCGATGCGTGTTATTGCTTCAAGTGGTAACATACTCTACAAGCAACACGTCATGCCATGACATTTACAGCCTATCAATTATTTTGAAACCTGTCTGTTGAATCGTTATGACATTTTTCATACCGTCTTCTATTTACCCCCACCCAAGGAATATGTCTTTGATAGGTCCAAAAGCAACTTAAATCATCGAAGGTGGCGACATTTCTTTGATGTTTTGGTGAAGATTTTGTGAATTCACGCTAACAAACTAGTCTTACAATAAAGCACGTCATTTCGGGTAACGACACAAGTACAAGGCGTAGCCAGATTCGTATGGGAGTGGGTGCAATAAAAAAAAAAGTAGCTTAAAAGTCGACAGGGTCGACAGCATTGCACCTGGTTTTTATCCTATATAGCTCAGTCTCTTTCCGCAGTGCGGAAAGCGTCGCACAAAGCACGAACTCCGTAGCTCCAGCGACGACCCTCGGGAGTCTCCGAAAAAATGCACTCGTGAAATTAAGGACGCGGCCCGGAATCGAACGTACAACCTTCGGAGCCCGAATCAGACGGCTTGACCACTTCACCACGGAGACTCCCGAGAGGGGTCCAATGTGTAATATTAGTAAAGACAGAGAATTTACAGAGGCATGGGCTAAATAATGTATAAATTGATAGGAAAGTGGAAGGAATATATTTCTTACCTTATTTTTCATTTCCTTCTTGTTTCTTCAGCTGCTGGTTGATAATGTATACGCAAGTATTCATGTTACTAGAATGCATTTATCTTTTTATATTGAGTTCATGAAAGCTTCCAAATAGCTGTGCGTTAATGTGCGTATGGAGTGACCAGAAATGATACCGCAATTTAGTCATCATGTTTCCATTTGTAAGGATCTGTTCAGCTGTCAGTGTAGTTTGTTCACACGTACACATGGGAGACAGACCCGCTTTGAGTCTTCGTGAAAGACTGTCTACTCTGCTGTTCAGAGACAGAACATCATTACCTGTTTTGCACTATGAAAATAGTTGTCAGTGTCTCTGTAGTGGGCTTTCTTCTTAACGACCAAGATGTTGGTCCTCTTTTCATTGAACTATATAGATTGATTCGTATGCACGTGTGTTGTCCCCTAATATGACAACGTATTTGCTCTCACTTTCTTGTTATGCCACAATATGTCAGTTTCAACCGCAATATTACTCTTATGTTGGTATTCAATGCGTTTAGTGTGTGTGTGTGTGTTTTTTTTTTCAATACCAGTTGTTTGTCACCGCCGAGGGCTTGCGGAATTGAAAATTCATCACTGTGGAATATAAACTGTTGCCATTGACATTGTACTGATGCTGTAATATTTAAGGACTGCAATTCGTCTGAATAGTTGGAGCAAAATATCCCAGTAAGTGTGCACGTGGATTAAGGTCTGCGATCTGCCCAGACCTTAATCTGTGTCGGACGATTCCAGTAGGTTGATGACTGCTCTCGGTTGCATAAAATTCAATCCATCTTTTCTCCAATAATCCTCTTCCTCTTTCAACACATGGTCCTCACATTTTTTCCTGTAACTTTTATCAATATTTAATAGCGCGGACTAGGTTAGTATCTTGACGTCAGACAATTTGAATGTAGTAGTGGCAGCTGCCACTTGTCCTTTAATTTTAGCTCACACAGGTTCTATAGGGTTTTAATGAGAATGATACGACGGAAGTCTCAAACACCTATGGTCATGCTCTTCTATCAACTTATCGATTTGATTGTTCTTGCTTTTTTGCGCCTGTTTTACAAGGGACAACAATTGTAGCTTGAAATATGTTTCTGAAAATGGTATATTTTCCATTCGGAGCCATATCTTTATTACTTCCTTTGTGCTCGATGCCGTAGGTATTTTGTCTTCATGGGCAACAACATTGTGATATGATGCATTGTCCATGATTAGACAAGACGGTCTATCAAGGGATGGAAGTACTGTATTCTCGAGCCAATCTCTAAATATATTACTATTTATCTTATTATGATAATCCCTATTGTGTGTATGTTTTGATACGAACACGAGTCCAGCATTCTGTAGTAAGCCATTATGAGTACTACCAGCATAGGCTATGATCAAACGCTGTCCTTTACTACTGAGCACATAACGCTTTATCTTTCCATCCACTGATTGCCATTACAGTTCACTTGTGTGGTGCGCATTGATCCACGTCTCATCCAAATACACTATGTCATAATTTTCTTTGCGCATTTCTCTTATTTCACTTAGGTACCTGCTTCTCATGGCTCCTTAATGCGGTTGCTCGCAAAGGATATTTCTACCTCCCTTGTACTTTCTAAAAGTGAAGCCTAATGTTCTTATAATTTTCCACAAAGTTGTTTTGGATAGCTCTATGTTATTTTTCTTTCTCAACCAAACCCTGTGTTTTCTTACAGTCACTGTTTCTTTGGCATCCATCATTTTTATAATAACTCGTCTGATGACATCCTTGTCAAAGCTGTCTACGATTGCCTTTCTACCTACCGTTTTCTTATCTTATTGGTTTCATTCCAGATTCTTGCACCCATTGGCGAAATGACCGTTTACTCAAACCCAAAGCATGCTCTGTTCTTTTTTCGGGATTTGTAACAGTATGAATTAGTTTCCTGCGATCAGTTTCTTGACAAAAATATGTGTACAACTTCATAGCGATGCTTTGTAGTGTACAAAATTTCACAAATTCAAATATTAGCTATTAATATTACATTAATGGTAAGATTTATTTATATATTTATTTATATAATCACGTTTCATGAAAGAACCCACATTGACGACATCTCTGAACAATCCCATTTAAATGCGTGCAGTTTGTGCCAAAACTGAAACCACCAGACAATTTTTTAAAAAGCGCGGATGTGTCTTGGTGAAGGTGTAATACTTTTAAAATTATGGACTTCATCTTTGACCCGTAAATTATATACCGCATATAAACAAACATTGAAATCTGCTGTACAATCACCAGAACAAAAAAAATTTATTGGGTGGACATAATGATAAGGTTATATGCTAAGTCTCATAATTTACCCTCAGTTGGTTACTGAGAGATGGAATTTTATATTGGGGCGAAAAAAAGTAAACAGACTATAGTTCCATTACTCGCTGCCTCTCCTTACCAGATAGTTCTGAAAATTGTCCGACATCCAGTGTGAGAGTGAGCGGAGTGGGTGCAGTCGCTAGCCCGCTGGCTTGTTTGCCTGCTGGGCGTGGGTTTAGATCCTCATCCGGGCTGAGATTTAACATTGACCCGGACTGTCAACTGGACCCAACCTAAACTGGGCACCATGAACTGTCTGGGGGCATAAAGACGTCACGTGTGATATAGACCATATAAGCCCTCGAATGCTGATAGTTCTATTAGAAAACGGTAAGAATAAAATTTGATGGAACTGCCGTAAAGCTGTGGAAATGAAAACAATATAAAATAACACAAAGTAATGCAGTTTTACAGAACAGAATTATTGTGTGTGTCGTAATTCTGTTCTGTAAAGCTGCATTACATTGTTTTAATTTATACTAGCTGACCCGACCCGGCTTCGCCCAGTTCCTGGAGGGAATCTATCTATCTATCTATCTATCTATCTATCTATCTATCTATCTATCTATCTATCTATCTATCTATCTATCTGTCTATCTGTCTGTCTGTCTGTCTGTCTGTCTGTCTGTCTGTCTGTCTGTCCATCCATCTAGAGTACCCGGCCCGGCTTCGCCCAGTCCATGGCGGGGATCTATCTATCTATCTATCTATCTATCTATCTATCTATCTATCTATCTATCTATCTGTATATCTGTCTGTCTGTCTGTCTGTCTGTCTGTCTGTCTGTCTTTCTATCTATGCTGAGGATGGGGACGGAGCGCTTATGGGAATGTCCCGAATGCTGTGATGTCGGTTCCTAAACCAATCAATCAATCAATCAATCAGTCAATCTATCTATCTATTTATCTATCTATCCATCCATCCATCCATTCATCCATCCATCTAGAGTACCCGGCCCGGCTTCGCCCAGTCCATGGCGGGGATCTATCTATCTATCTATCTATCTATCTATCTATCTATCTATCTATATATCTATCTATCTATCTGTCTATCTGTCTGTCTGTCTGTCTGTCTGTCTGTCTGTCTGTCTGTCTGTCTGTCTGTCTGTCTGTCTGTCTGTCTGTCTGTCTGTCTATCTATGCTGAGGATGGGGACGGAGCGCTTATGGGAATGTCCCGAATGCTGTGATGTCGGTTCCTAAACCAATCAATCAATCAATCAATCAGTCAATCTATCTATCTATTTATCTATCTATCCATCCATCCATCCATCCATTTATCCATCCATCTAGAGTACCCGGCCCGGCTTCGCCCAGTCCATGGCGGGGATCTATCTATCTATCTATCTATCTATCTATCTATCTATCTATCTATCTATCTATCTATCTATCTATCTATCTATCTATCTATCCATCCATTCATCTATCCATCTAGAGGACCCGGCCCTTCTTCGCCTAGTCCATGGCGGGGATTTATCTATCTATCTATCTATCTATCTATCTATCTATCTATCTATCTATCTATCTATCTATCTATTTATCTGTCTATCTATCTATCTATCTATCTATCTATCAGTCTGTCTGTCTGTCTGCTTGCCTGTCTGTCTATCTGTCTGTCTGTCTGTCTGTCTGTCTGTCTTTCTGTCTGTCTGTCCATCCATCCATTCATTCATCCATCTAGAGGACCCGGCCCTTCTTCGCCCAGTCCATGGCGGGGATTTATCTATCTATCTATCTATCTATCTATCTATCTATCTATCTATCTATCTATCTATCTATCCATCCATCCATCCATCCATCCATCCATCCATCCATTCATCCATCCATCTATCCATCTAGAGGACCTGGCCCGGCTTCGCCCAGTCCATGGCAGGGATCTATCTATCTATCTATCTATCTATCTATCTATCTATCTATCTATCTATCTGTCTTTCTGTCTGTCTGTCTGTCTGTCTGTCTAGGGGAAAGATGAGGAGGGGGAGGAGGAGAAAAAGGAGAAGGAGGGAGGAGAAGGGGGAGGAGGAGGGAGGAGGAGGGGAGGAGGAGGAGGGGCGGAGGAGGAGGCGGGGAAGGGGGAGGAGTAGGGGAGGAAGAGGAGGAGGAGGGGAGGAGGAGGAGGAGGGGGAGGAGGAGGGGAATGAGGAGGAGAGGAGGAGGGGAGAGGAGGAGGATTATAACGCATATGCCTGTAGATAACTGTAGCGAAAAGGTCCACCTATTTGAGAAATATGCAACAATTTTACATATATATCAATGCTTTTAAAAGTTATGTCCCCTCGCTATATATAAATTATGATGTAAATTAAAATATTAAATTTTATTAATTAAATAACTGTTTGTACACTAACAAACTATGACAGTTGGGAGCACTGGAATGAGAAGAAGACGTGTAGAAAATTTCATCTCAATCGGATGGACCGTTCGCGAACGCATAAATAACATACATACATACAGACAGACAGACAGACAGACATTGTATTTTATATATATAGATTATTAGACAAAGGTATGCACTATATGCACAAATGTGACTCACCGAGTGCAACAGTCGTCTTTTATTTGTTACTGAAGTTTAGACTGTTACAGTTGCTGTTGATTTGGTAGAATTTGTTCAAATGTTACATTGCATTAGTTTTCTAGAGTTGTTCGATGTCATGATTATTGTAGAATTGTTACATTTCATAGTTAAGACCTTATGTTTTGTGTGGAATTGTTACGTTTCATAGTTAAGATCATGTGCCTTGTGTGTGATTGTTAAATTTCATGGATTGTTTGAATTGTCAACGTTCGTCGTCAAGCACATTTCGTAGATTGAGTATAAAAATGGATTGTCCAGATGTGATTGATTGTTAAGAAGCCCACAGAAACTGTAATTTTACCAAACACATGCATCACGTCTGCTGGCAGATGTAACTTGCCATCCTGCGCAGCGAGCAACATTGTTCCATGAGCTGTTTTCTGCTATACCTCTATATATATTCCTTCTGTTTCTGTTGTGTTCTGCTTCTGTATGTTAGCTATCTTTCCTTCCATCGAACGATTTCGGCTGGGGAAATTCCGAGAAACATTCCATGGGGAGCGAGTTTCGGGTGGAGAGATTTATTCTGTCTTCTGAGTGACGTCTCCTAATACTGCCCTAGTTGCTGGACTTGAGGAAGTGGGGATTGGGTCACGAATCAATGACGTGGGGAAGATAAAGTATCATAGACAAGACGGTGGAGTGACAAGATGAGAACTGTACAATGAACACGAACAAACGAACGCACTTTATTTTCAAAAGGTTCAGAATTGGGCACGCAGGCCCGTCTAACATTGTGCCTCTCTCTCTCTCTCTCTCTCTCTCTCTCTCCTCTCATCTCTCTCTCTCTCTCTCTCTCTCTCTCTCTCTCTCTCTCTCTGTCTCTCTCTCTCTCTCTCTCTCTCTCTCTCTCTCTCTCTCTCTCTGTCTGTCATGCATTATTGCATTCACACGTCACTTATGAGGCTATGATACAACAATCAGTCCAGTGCTCAAGAACTTATAGCACTTGTATGGACTAGGCTTGAGTTCAAAGCGAGGGAACGCCACAAAATATAAATACCAATATTCGCTTTATAAAGGCATGGGAAATGTACAAATAAAGGTATGGGAAATGTACAAATAAAGGCATGGGAAATGTACAAATAAAGGCATGGGAAATGTACAAACATCAGTACTACATGACTTATTAATATTGATTATTGAAGTGGCTATTGTTATTAGAAATGGCGGACGTACTGTACTACCAACAGGGGATAGGCTGTTATACTGTCATCTCATATGTTATCTAGTGCCTATAGTACCTTGCAGTAATGGGCGCTGGGGGGGGGGGGGGGTAGTCTTGAGCCTGAGGAATTAAGGCCGCCTGGCTAGTGGAGTCGCCACGAGCTGTGCAGGTTAGGATTTTCTTTTTGTCCGCTGTTATACTAGGGTTGTTTTATTATTATTACTATGATTATAATGAAGATGGTAAACTCAGTCAAACATTTTTGGGCATGTTAGAATAAATGACTTTGAGAACTTAGTGACGACTGGCAAGATCGAAGGGAAGAGACCAAGGTGAAGACCGAGAAGTAAATACCTGGACGGCTTGGCCTCTTTTCATGGTCGAGACAGGAACACGGTACTGATTAATAATGATGACGAGAAGTGGAATTAAGAATCTTTACAAGAAGACACTCGTATGTGACAATATGAACGTTGGGGAAACAGCCTTCGTCACCACACAAGCAACTAGATAGACTGATGGGAAAACAGATAGATGCAGGGAAGGACAGATACATTAATAAAAGACTGAGAGACAGATAGTTAAACTGACGTGCAGATAAACTGACAGCCGGACAGAGATTATAGATGGACAGACAGACACGTAGATACATCAACATATAGACAGGCAGACAGATAGAGAGACAGACAGACAGATAAACAATGTGCTAAGTACACATAAAGTATCTACTGAAATGCATATACAAATTGAAGAAAACAGACGCGAGTGGTGAAATTGGGGCGGGAGGAAGAGAGGGGTGATGAAACTTGGTGTGAACATGAGAAAGAAGAACGCTCAAGGGGTTAGGAAGGATGTATTGACGCTGTCAGGGGAAAAAAAAGATTAAGATAAGAGACAAGAAAATCAGCGGGAGGGACACAGACTGAGAAAATAACTTCACGGAATATATGCGCGCAGTCAGACAAGAAAACACCAGACCGTGGAAAACTTAAGACAATAAAGAGAAGATTACAGAATATCACAGAGGCTGAGGATGGCACAAAACATGGATGTAGTGAGAGGGGGAGCAGGTTGGTACATGTGGAGGATCTTCGTAAGAAGATGTGGAACATAAAGACTGACAGAAGTAGAACAACTGGCAGAGGGAGAGAGAAACAACATGGAGATATGAAGATATGTGATACGTAGATACAGAAACTTAGAAACAGTTGTTTTATACGTCTATAGTAGTAGTAGTAGTAGTAGTAGTAGTAGTAGTAGTAGTAGTAGTAGTAGTAGTAGTAGTAGTAGTAGTAGTAGTAGTAGTAGTAGTTGTTGTTGTAGTAGTAGTAGTAGTAATAGTAGTAGTAGTAGTAGTAGTAGTAGCACCAGCAGCAGTAGCAGCAGCAGCAGCAGCAACAGCAGTAGTAGTAGTAGTAGTAGTAGTAGTAGTAGTAGTAGTAGTAGTAGTAGTAGTAGTAGAGGTGGTGGTTGTGGTGGTAGTACTGGTAGTGGTAGTAGTATTAGGGGTATTAGTATTAGTTGTAGTAGTAGTAGTAGTAGTAGTAGTAGTAGTAGTAGTAGTAGTAGTAGTAGTAGTAGTAGTAGTAGTAGTAGTAGTAGCACCAGCAGCAGTAGCAGCAGCAGTAGTAGCAGTAGTAGTAGTAGTAGTAGTAGTAGTAGTAGTAGTAGTAGTAGTAGTAGTAGTAGTGGTGGTAGTAGTAGTAGTATAGTAGTAGTAGTAGTAGTAGTAGTAGTAGTAGTAGTAGTAGTAGTAGTAGTAGTAGTAGTAGTAGTAGTAGTAGTAGTAGTAGTTAGAGCAGCAGCAGCAGCAGTATTCATAGTACTGGTGGTGGTAATAGTAGCAGTTCGTTAGTTAGTTAGTTAGTCAGTCAGTCAGTCAGTCAGTCAGTCAGTCAGTCAGTCAGTCAGTTAGTTAGTTAGTTAGTTAGTTAGTTAGTTAGTTAGTTAGTTAGTTAGTTAGTTAGTTAGTTAGTTAGTCGCTGTGCCAATTACACGCAACGTGTCGTCGCCATTATGCTCCGTTCCTGTGCCAGTGAATATCACACAAAATACTCCTCACTGTTCTGTGTGCAAAGTGGAACAGACAGGAGTCTCGGCAATCCAACAGCCCGCACAGGTACACTGTGCATAATGCGGCCGCCAGGATGCCAACACAAAAGTCCTCCACGAAAAATACAGTTCATCGTCGATGGAATCGGCAGTCACCAGAAAGACTTCATTGACCAGGATTTTATCCCACATGGCTCGGTCTCTTTTCGCAGGGCGACCTACCGAAAGCACCGCAAAAGTATGAACTCCATAGCTCCATCGGGTCTCCTGAAAAATGCACTCGTGAACCGAAAAGGCAAATCATTCAATTCAGCAACAGCCGGCTGCCATCGTTCCGAACATGCAGTTCACGCTACAAACAACCGCGGACAGATGTAAAAGCATTCCACACGAAACTCCCAGCTCACAGTGTCGCGCCACGCGCTCACTCAGTTGCAGGGCGACGGAACCATGCACTTCCTGTCTAATGCAAAAGGTAGCGACAAGCTTAAACACTCCAGGGGGCTTAACGGTTCAAATGCCTATCCGCCATGTTGGGGACCGGAAGTCTAATGTTGAAGTCTATTACAACAATTATGGAAACAAAACACTACACCAAGTCTATTACAACAAATATAAAAGCAAAACACACTACACTAATGATGAACTATATATTTTGGCGAGGCAAAGTAATAAATGCCCCAGTGGGACATATTCTTAACACAGACAAAATAATTCGTTCGCTAGCTCGAACGTACTCATTACCTGCCTGCTCAATCCCCTCCCCCAACATTTTTTGTACATTCCAACATTCCTGCCTATCCCTTTTCACTGTTTGTTGACTCAAGTATTTTTGTAGCGCAAGGCGATTTGTAAATAACAAATTACAAAATAATTAACAACGTGAAGCGAGGAAGCAGTTGAACAAACAACAGTAAGCTTGGCTGTGACAGGTTGGTGGAGGATGTGTTTCCACATGATGCCCAAGTTTGTGGAGACAGGAACAACATGGGATATTAAATCAGATTCACCTGAATGCGCTCGGTCGAGATGGTTGTCGGGGATGGCGTCACAGTGGGGGGTGGGTTGGCATTAATATCGTGAGACATGACTCTTCTTCTTCGTCTCCTTCTTCTTTTTTTTTCTTCTTTATCCGCTGTCACATAATCACACAATCACATAATCACACAATAACTCAATCACATAATCACACAATCACAATCTCGTGTTTTCACAGTTTTCTAATTTAGTGAAGTTAAAATGCGACCACCAGAAGCCCTTGACATTCGCATTACCCACGCTGCCTTGTGTGAATAAATTTGATTTTCCACAGATTTGTTTTCTAATTAAAGACTCTCACGCGATATTCAACAACCCAGGCACACGGATCATACAAGCACTCGCACCCATAGATCATATAAGCACTCACACAAATAGACCATATAACCACATACACACACAGGACCATACAAGCACTCACACACATGGAACATATTAGCAAAACCACACACACAAACCATACAACTACACACATAGAACATACAACCACCCACACATAGACCGTACAAGCAATACCACACATAGAACACACAAGCACACACATACATAGAACAAACAAGCAATATCACACATGGAACATTCAAACGCTAACACACATACAACATGCAGGCACTCAAACACATAGAACATAAAAACACTCACACATATAGAACATACAAACGTTCGCACATAGAACATACAAGCACCCACACATAGAACATACAAGCACCCACATATAGAACATACAGCCACACACACACACATAGAACATGCAACTACACACACACAGAACATACAACCACTAACACAAATAGAACATGAAATCACTCACACAAATAGAACATGCAAGCACTAACACACATAGAACATGCAACCACTCACACACATAGAACATGCAACTACTCACACAAATAGAACATGCAAGCACTAACACACATAGAACATGCAACCACTCAAACACATAGAACATGCAACTACTCACACAAATAGAACATGCAAGCACTAACACACACATTAGCACCTTGCCGTCTCGACAGACGATAGTTTGTTACATTGTGCTTCAAAAAGGCGTAATAACTACAACCCATGGCGGTGGCGAATGTGACTGATAAAGCCAATTCGTGCTGTACATGTTCGTCCACAGTGGATGCATGTAAACACATGATCGTTTTCACCATCACGCACCATCTTATGTCTCGCACACTCAGTATTTGCAATCATTTTCTCCTTTGTCTTTATTCCATTTCTAATATTTGCCCTCCATGCAACACGTTCAGCTGCGACCTGCTCCCAACGTGCATTGTCAATGCCTGTATCAATCATGTCCCGCTTACACACATCTTTGTATCGTAGTAGAGGCCGACCCTGAGATCTCCTACCCATCTGTAATTCACCAAAAAAGTTGTCCTTTGGTATTCTACTATCATCCATCCTCCTAACGTGTCCTATCCATCTAAGTCTACGAAGACTGCGCATGGAACAAAACCTGATCTTTCCAATATTTCAATATGTGTGATTTTGTCTTGCCACTTAATACCAAGTATTATTCGCAGACACCGCATATGAAAGCTGTTTAAACGTTTCTCTTGGTGTGAGTAAGTTGACCAGGCTTCACTGCCATAAAGAAGAGTACTAAGGACACAGGCTTGATAGACAAGGACTTTTGTTTTGGCAGTAAGCTTCCTGTTCTCTCAGACTCTTTTTGTTAACCTGTTCATTGTTGTTGCTGCCTTACACATCCTGATGTTGATTTTCTGATCTATAGATAATTTGCTATTCACCTCTGATCCTAGATATGTAAAATGGTCTATTATCTCCAGTTCGTCGTTGTCAAAAAAGATTGATGGTACCCCATGTCACCTTGTCACATAATCTGTGTCTTCTTTTTGCTAAATGTTAACCCAAATTCAGAACAAGTATTGGAAAACGCAGATATTTGACGTAATTATTCCTCAGAGTGTGTTGTAATTGCAGCATCATATGCAAAATGCAACTCTCTGATCAGTACACTCTTAATTTTGGTCTTGGCCTTCAATTTCTGAGCATTGTAGAGGCCGCCATCTGAGCGTGAGTGAATTTATATAAAACCATCCTGATCACGAAAGGCGTATTTCAGTAGATGTGAAAAGTATATTCCAAAGAGAGTGGGAGCTAGTATACAACCTTGCTTAACTCCACTCTTGATTTCAAACTCTTCTGAAGTTGCACCATCAAACTTGATTATACCCTTCATGCCTGTGTGGAACGATTCCACAATGGACATAAGAGTCGGTGGGCAGCCCATCTACTTTAGTGCTTTGAATAGATTCTCACGACTGACCAAATCAAATGCCTTTGTGAGGTCGATGAAGGCAATAAACAATGGCTGATTCTGTTCATAGCATTTTTCTTGCATTTGTCTCAATGAGAATATCATATCAATGGTAGACCGGTTCTGTCGAAAGCCACACTGTGATTCGGGGTAAATTTGATCTCCTAGGACTTGAAGTCTGCGCAGAACAATTCTGGCAAATACTTTCCCAACAATACACAGAAGTGAGATACCCCTATAGTTGTTGCAGTCGCTCCGATCGCCTTTGTTCTTGTACAATGTTATGATGATTGAGTCTTTGAAATCATGTGGGACGTGTCCTTCTCGCCAGCATAGCTTTATTAGCTGGTGGATCTGTAGAGTGAGTGTGTCTTGCCCACTCCTGATAACCTCTATTTGAATCCCATCCTTACCTGGAGCCTTGTCAGATGTAATTTCATTTACAGCACACTTAACGTCTGTTACGGTGGGACGTGTGTTCAGGTGGTCAAGAGTTGGCAGGGCCTCTATGGTATTGAGGTCATCATCCGTTAATTTGGTCTCACTTGAGTAAAGCTCCAAATAGTGCTCTACCCATCTTTCCATCTGCTGTTTCTTATCAGTGATGATTTCTCCAGTCAAGGTTGTTAATGGTGCACTTCTTTTGATCACTGGACTACAGGCTTTCTTTATCCCTTCATACATGCTTCTGATGTTTCCCTTATCACTTGCGATTTGGAATGGTTTCACATAATTTGATCCAATAGTCATCTGCACACTGCCTAGCAACCTTCTGCACATCCTTCCTAGCTTGCTTCAGCTCACTGTGTTGTACGGATCTATCTCAGTACGGATTAACTTCCCCCTTAATAATAGAAATAATAATAACAAAACCCTAGTATAACAGCCAGTTCCCTTTTGGTAGACCAGTATATTCCACATAACAAGGGTCACACTATTATCTAATATTACTGAGTCGTGTAGTATTGATGTTCGCATTTATCCCATGCCTTTATAATGCATGCCATTTATATTGTTGCTGCTCTCTGTTAGCCTTGAAAGATGTATGAATGAAATAATGTATGAAAGTGAATGATAGAAGGCCAGAATGTAAGACGGGCCTGCGTGCCCAGTTCTTAATCCTTTTAAAATAAAGTTCGTTCGTCCGTTCGTTCACTGAGAGTGTTACTCGTTGTTCTTTCCTTATTTCTTAAGAGAGCTATCTTCTTTCCATCAATCAAGGGCTGGAGTGTCTGCCTGTTTGCGCAAACCAATCTTGCCTCTTATGATCCACAGTGCCGTAAACCCCAGCGGCAGTTTTATAAAGAGTTTCCCTAAGTTGACTCAACTCTACACTTGCTGTACAATTTTCTGATGTATCAGTGAAAGCGTCATGAAGTTGTTGTAGGATATCAAAACACTTATCAGGATCGTGAGTGTTAATAATATCAATCCTGGGCTAGATTTGTGTTTAGTTGTGTAGATGATTCTCTTTGGTCTCAGTCTAACCAGTGTTTTCCCAACCTTTTTTGTGCAATGCCCACCCAAGCCTTTCTAAAATACTTATGCCCCCCCCCCCCCCCCCCCCCCCCCACCCCCTCCCCCCTCCACCCACCCCCCCCCCACGCCCAACATATACATTATTTGTAATATTCAAAAGTTGAAATGTTCACTAAAGTAACTGAATGATAGGGTTTAGGAAGAAATCACTAGGAAATTATCGAGCAAACACAGTAAGTAAATTTTCAAAACATATAATGGAGAACTACAATATACAAAACACTGATTAGACCAGTTGTGCTGTATGGCTCTGAAGCCTGGAATACAACTAAAGGAGACGAAGCCTTGTTACAAATCTTTGAGAACAAAGTCTTAAAACGCATCTTTGGGCCCATTGGGGATACACAAAGTGGAGAGTGGAAAAGAAGAAGCAACAAAGACATTTATGATCTGTGTAAGTCCCCGCTAATCACTGGTGTCATGAAGGCTAATAGACTGTAATGGCTGGGGCATATAGAAAGAATGAAAGATAATAAGGAAACAAAACTCGCTTACACTCAAATAAATGGCCATAGACCCCGAGGTAGACCAAGAAGACGGTGGAGAGATAATATACATATACAGACCTACAAGCACTTGGAATCAACGACTGGCAAGAGAAGGTCAACCAGAGAGACGAATGGCGATGGCTTGTATCTGCAGCAAAGAACCTCAATGGCTCGGAATGCTGAAGAAGAATATAATGGAGAACTGCAATTCAAGTACACAATAATTTTAATGAAAGATTGTTCTATATTATTTTAATTATTAGTAATTATTTATTATTTAAATTTAGTGAGATCCTTGCGCTTGATGCTTGCTGCAAAGAGATTTTATGTCAGGTTCCAATTTAGTTAACTTCAGTCTGAAGTCTCCCCGTTTTGTTATATCCAGCCGATTTCTTCCATTTTCGAATTGCCCCCCTTAACAATCGAATTGCCCCCCTGTGGGGGGTGGGCCCCACGTTGGGAAACACTGGTCTAACCCTTGCAGCAGCCAAAAACTGATCCGTATCACAGTCAGCACTGTGGTAACTTCGAGTTAATGATGTATGGTTCAGATGTTGTCTCCGTGTGATGATGAGGTCCAGCTGATGCCAATGGCCGGATGTTGGATGTTTCCATGTGACCTTATGCAGCTCTTTTGTTTTAAAAAAGGAGTTTGTAATACATAGGTCATTACTGGTGTAATGCTCCAGCAGCCTTTGCCCATTTTCATTCATGCGACAGGATGTTGTATTTTCCAAGGCACACTGGCCATGAACTCGAGTCCTTGCCCTCACGAGCATTGAAATCCATCCATCCATCATGTGCCATGCCGATAAGCGAGGGCGGTCATGTTCTGCCATTTCACTCGATCACCAGAGTCGTGGATCAGCTCCTTGGTTCCTGTCTCGACCATGCCCCATGGCCAAGCCATCCAGGTATTTACTTCTCGGTCTTCCCCTTGGTCTCTTCCCTTCGATCTTGCCAGTCGTAAACAAGTTCTCCAAGTCATTTTTCTCTTAACATGTCCAAAAGATTTTGACTGTCTACGTCTAATGTCTCTAATCAGTTTACGATCTTCATTTGTTTCTTGAAGGACTTGTTCACTGGTTTTTCTGTCTGTGCAATTGAAATCACCGAGCATATAAATGAAGTCGGATTTTGGAACTGCCTTGATCACAGAGACTAACTCCTCATAGAACAAATCCGTCACATCCTAAGAGGAAGTGAGTGTCGGTGCATATGCAGTGATAATTGTGGCAAACCCACAAGAGGTTGCCAAGCGCAGGGATAATAGTTCAATCATTCCCAGTAGCGAATTCTTCATTGCAAAGCCCACACCATGTTGCCTTTTTTCTGCCTGTCATCTACCCTTTCAAAATAAAGGTGTAATTCTTTTCCCTGAGTGAGAGGCGAGTCTATTGCAGGCTAGCAATATCAATGTTAAGACGATTGAGTTCGGCGTCAATCACAGCCGTTTTTCTCACATCGTCAATATTCGTCTCATCAGTGGAAAATCCTGGACACATGTTTCTTACGTTCCAGGTTGCAAGGCGTAGCTTGAAGTTTCTAGTTATCTTTTTAGTAGTACCTGGTGCATTGGTTTTACAGCCTGTGATTCAGATTTTGTTCTAGCCCCAAGCACCCATTAAAGCAGGCAGGCTGGGGTGGATCAGCATCCGATTGGCCGGGGGCTGCCCAGCTTGAGGCGGGTGGTAGGTGATCAGAGACACCTATAGGTGTCTCCCACCGTCAGAGGCAACCCGTGGCGCCCCATGTCTACGCCAATTGACAGGGACTTATAACCCGTAACTGCTACCTCTCGCTTTGATTCCTAGACTGGTTAAGCCCAGGGATGGAGTTATAGATCTCCATAGCACAAAACCTGGGCTAAAATATAGAGACCATGTGTTGCCCATGAGTAGTACTATAGGATGGAAACGAGTCGTAAAAGGTAGATACTATCCATTCGCATCCGCCGATATATCGTCCTTCTTAGGTCCTTCAGGCACAATGGCGACAAAATGAAGCATTACTTTTCTGAGGGACGCTATTTAGTGTTTTTCCTTTGGATTTCGTGTGATTTTCTATGGATTTCCTGTGAATAGTGTTTTCCTGTGGATTATGTGATGTTATTTTGTGTTCTTTGATTGGAAGTTTTCAACAGAAGCCACGGAAGGCAGGTGGTGGATGAAATTTTGAGGGCAGCCGACAGATATTTGTGGGTCATGGCCTCGAGTTTTACGACGGCAGGCAGAGGAACTCTTCTTGAGTCAATAGCTGCGGTCTCCGACCAGTAAGGTCACTGCCATAGAGGAAAGCAACGGAAAACTACCTCTTTAAAAATGCCTAGTACATCATGATTCGCTTAAAGACTGATCATCGCAAGACAAGGACAGACACGTTAAAATTAGCAACTTGGAACGTTTAGGACGTAAACAACGATGAAAATTAGAGAACATAAAACAAGAAATTGAAAAGGAAAAAATTAATATTTAGGTATGTGCGAAACGAGATGGACAGGATCAGGCACCAAGATAGATGACGATTTCAATATTATTTATTCTGGAGGTGAAGATCGTCATAGGGGAGTGGCAATTATTTTGGACCGGAAAACATCAACATCTGTTCAAGGATATTGGGCCGTGTCGGACAGAGTTCTACTAGTTAAATTAAGTGGCAGACCTTTTAGCATAAATATTATTCAAGTATATGCACCAACAGGAGAATCCAGTCAAGATAGTGTAGAAGAATTTATAATGACATAGAGGCTGCCTTAAAGAAATGTAAAAATTCAGAAATAAACATCATAATAGGGGACTTCAATGCAAAAGTAGGAAATCAAGGAGATAGATACACAGAAGGAAACTATGGTTTAGGAGAGAGAAATGAAAGAGGATACAGACTCGTGGAGTGGGCAAAAGAACAGGAAATGATTGTAGGAAACACCTGGTTTAAGCAACACCCTAGAAGATTATGGACATGGAGGAGTCTGATAGCAGGATTAGAACCAGATTGACTACATTCTGATTAGCAGAAGATTTAGAAACGCGCTAACAGTAGCAAAAACAGTTCCCAGTGCTGATTGTTATAGTGACCACAGATTACTCCACAGGAACATTGAGGATAAAGTTGAAGAAAGTCAAGTATATAACAGGAAACACTAAATATAGATTTGTGTACATTGAGTAATGACAAGGAAATACAAAACAAATTCAACATAGAAGTACAGAACAGATTTGAAATATTGTCTGATTTAGAGATATTATTCCAGGATGTGGATGATCAATGGGAAACGTTGAAGAATTCAATCAATGTGGCTGCAGAAAGAACTATTCCAAAATTAAGGAAGGTGGGTCGTAAGAAATGGATGACTGAAGAAATTTTACACCTCATGGAAACAAGAAGACTTAACAAATATAATTCTGTCAAATATGAAGAAATCCACAGACAAGTCAGAATATTATGTAAGGAGGCACAAGAATCATGGCTTGAGGAAAAGTGCTTAGAAATTGAAAACCAACACAACAGTCAAAATACTAAATTAGTGCACAAAAGAATTCAAGAACGTACTAATAAAAGAACAAGTATATCAACAGGGTGTTTAAAAACTAAAGATGGCAAAATCATAATAGAAAAAGACCCTATTCTACATGTATGGACAGTTTATGTGAAACACCTTTATGATGATAACAGAGACGAACAGTATGATATTAGATTTAATAATGACGGACCGCCAATTTTGGAGATGGAGGTTCGAAATGTTCTTAAGCATATGAAAGCTGGAAAGGCCCCCGGTGCAGATAACATCACAACAGAAATGATTAAAGCTTTAGAAGAATTTGGACTAGAGCAAGTCGCCAGACTGATGAACACATTATATGATACTGGAGATATACCTCCTGAATTATGTAACTCTGTATTTATTGCAATCCCAAAGAAATCAGGAACCTCGGAATGTGATCAACATAGAACAATTAGTATAATGAGTCACATCACAAAGATTTTGCTAAGAATTATCATGCAAAGAGTGAGGAAGAAGATACAACATGAAATAGGGGAAGAACAATGCGGGTTTGTAGAAGGAAAGGGTACAGTAAATGATATACTGCTAACAGTTATTGAACGTGCTATAGAAGTAAACAAGGATATACATCTTTGCTTTATTGACTATACAAAGGCTTTTGATAGAGTTAGACATGTCAACATGGTAGGATATGCTTGCAGATCTACAAATTGATGGGAAAGACATTAGACTTATAAAAGAACATATATTGGAAACAACAAGCTGCAATAAGGATTGATAATGAAGTGGGACAGTATCAGCCAATTAAGAGAGGTGTTAGGCAGGGATGTGTGATGTCTCCAGATCTTTTTTCCCTATACAGTGAAAATATTTTCAGAAATGTAGAGGATATAAATGGAATCAGCATTGGAGGACGAAACATCAATAACATTAGATATGCAGATGATACAGTATTAGATTGCAGACAATGCGCAGGACCTGCAACAATTAGTAGATGCGGTTGTTGTACACAGTGAGCAACTGGGGTTAGAATTAAATTGTAAAAAGACTCAGGTTATGGTCGTCACTAGGAAGAAAGAAGTGCCACAATGTAATATACACGTAAATGGAAATATTCTTCAACAAGTGAACCGGTACAATTATCTTGGAACAGTCATAACATCTGATGGGAGATGCCTTGAAGAGATTAGAACAAGAATCGCCATGGCGAAAGTAGCCTTTAGCAAGATGAAAAACATTCTGACCAATAAAAAGATGTCAATTGAAACGAGAAAAAGAGTGTTGAGGGATACATAGAGCCTGTTCTTTTGTATGGATGTGAAACTTGGACAATGGGCAGTCAAGCTGAAAACATCTGATGGCTGCAGAAATGTGGTTTCTGAGGAAAATGCAAAGAATACCATGGACAGACAGAAAAACCAATGACCAAGTACTACAGGAGACAAATGAACATCGTAAACTGATTAGAGAAATTAGACGTAAACAGTCAAAACTTTTTGGACATGTTATGAGAAGAAATGGATTGGAGAACTTGGTGACAACTGGCAAGATCGAAGGGAACAGACCAGGAGGCAGACCGAGAGGAAAATACCTGGATGGCTTGGCCACATGGCATGGACGAGACAGGAACACTGAGCTGATCCACAACACTTGTGATCGAGTGAAATGGCGAGTCATGACCTCCCACGCTTTCCGGCATGGCACATGATTGATTGATTGATTGATTGATTAGGGCTTATGTGCTGTAAGGTTGAATTATGCGAAATGTTGAGAATTCAGTATCCACCGAGCTGGTATAATTTATGAATAATCGATTGGTGTCGCGTGTTTTGTATCTTTGTTAAGGTCGGCATACAACATTTGTGACCAAAGAATAACGTGTATGGTAGCAAAATTAGTGTGTATTGTAAATTAACGGCGCTCGCGGCGATAGCTGTCGTTATTAATCAGATCATAGTTATATGTTAACAAAGGGAAGATCGATTAAGGCATGTGTCTAGTTGGTCCCCAGTAGAGATGCCGCGATAACTGAGGTGTCAGCTTTCCTCATTGTTTTACAAGCTGTCATCCGTGGTAAAGCCTTCCTTATCTTCCAGTTTGTATAGATGGCACGCAACATAGCAGCCCATAGGATGTTTATCATATAACAGCTGTGGCATTGGTGGCCCTCATCACACACAACAATGAAAAATGGTAATGAAATGTTGAGTTCAGAGGACTAAACAAGTAATCTCTGAGATTATAACGCGGTGGTGGTTAAAGCGAGCGATGACTTGGTCAAGAGGTGGTCAAGAAGTGGTCAAGGGGTGGTCACGTGATCCCGTAAATTGTTGGGGAGGGTACGTGCAGTTACACAGTGGTGGTTAAAGTGAGCGATGCCGTGTTCAAGAGGTGGTCAAGAGTGGTCAAGCGGTCAAGGGTGGTCAAGTGACCCCTTAAATTGTAGGGGAGGGTACGTGTATTGACACGGTGATGGTTAAAGTGAGCGATGACGTTGTCAAGAAGTGGTTAATCGGTGGTCAAGTGGTCAATCGGTGGTCAAATGTTCAAGGGGTGGTTAAGTGACCCCATAAATTGTAGGGGAGGGTACGTGTAGTGAAACTGTCTGTCTCTCTGTCTGTCTCTCTGTCTGTCTCTCTTTCTATCTCTATGTCTGTTTCTCTCTCTGAGTATAAGAAATTATGGTTCATGTATGCCTCTCCGTCTGTCTCTCTGTCTGTCTCTCTGTCTGTATTTATGTCTGCTTATAAGAAGTTATGGTTAGTGTCTGTCTCTCTGTCCGTCTGACTACCTGTCCGTAAGAATGTATGTTTCCATATCTATCCATGTATCATCCTCACGCTGCTTATTCCAACAGGCGTCATTCTGGCCGTCTCCGCAGACCTGAACTGCACCAGTGAGGCTGAGATGCTGAAGCTGCAGGAGCAATGTTTCACCGACCAGGGCATCCAGATCACGCTGCCCACCTACACCACGGACGACAGCAAGTCCAGCCACAAGAAGAGCTACATGAACGCGGTCATCGCCCAGAAGGCAGAACTTTTGTGTGCGTAAGTGATGGCCTGATAGCATGTGATCAACGTTAATTGCATTTCCTGGACAGGACTTCGTAGTAAATCCCTGCATTTTTTTTTTTTTACTGTTTATCATTTTCAATGCGATTTTACGTTTAGTAGTTTGTCGTTGATTATTGAACGGTCGGCTGTCATACCATAGTGAGCTGCTTTCAAATAGCTGCGGCTGACTTCGAGTCTTTACGGCAGGATTGTGAAACTACACTCACTCCACCTAAGCCAAAACCTGTAACCTCAAGACATGGGATTAATTATCTCAAGACATGGGATTAATAACATCAAGATCTGGGATTAATGACCTCGAGACCTGTGATTAATTACCTTAAGACCCGAAATTAATTGCCTCAAGACGTGAAATTTATGACCTCAAGATGTGGGATTTGTGACTTCAAGACGGGAGATTAATGACCACAAGAGCCGACATAATGCAATGGTAGCCTAAATGACCTTTTATATCTGTTTATTTCTTTTATTATTTTGCAAAGAGTTCAGAATTGGGGATGCAGGCCCGTTTGACATTCTGCCCTTCTTCTCTATTTCCTCTCATACATTATTTCATTCAGTATCACGTATGAAGCTAATCTTCGACAACAAACAACAATAAACTTCAAAACGCATGAAAACTAATCAATAATACATAAGGCAATGTTTTAACATGGGCGTTATAAATACCTAAGGAAGGTGTAACGTTCCAAGCATATGGGAATCATGTATTGGCTAGATGTCGTTTTAGATAATTTTCGTTTTTTTTTTAAAGGCGGGCATGTAGTCTGTACTGAGGTAGTGTTCAAACAGGTGTGACTGCATGTATAATGACTGGTGGTGTCTTTGATTTCTTGTGGAAGATTGGTCCACACACTGAGCGGCAAAGTATTCTAAGCTTATTTTGTATAAGTCTATCCTAGGTTAGAACTGCGGCAGTATATTAGTCTTTCGCTATGTCTTGCGTTGTTTTGAAAAGTGGCCAAAGGCAGCTTGGACACTTTGAAATAGGATTTTGTTAATTAGTTTAGCCTTGTTGAAATGTGGGCGTTTGTAGAGTGGTAGTACTGAAGACGTTCATAGAGGTTAGAATTGACGGTAAGCTTTTCACCGTTAATTAAACGCGCTGCCCTTTTCTGAGTGATGATACGGGCGTTTTGTTTATGATTTTGGGGCATCCATCCCAGATTGTGGAGCAATAATCAATATGTGTTAGTATGTGGGAAGTATAGAATATCTTTCTAGTGTTTTCGTCAAGGAATTTTTTATTTTGGTAGTTAGTATACTTTTTTGGCTTATTTTGGTTATAACGGAGAGCATGAACATGGGAATTAAAGGTTAGATCTTGATCAATGATAAGACCCAGTGCCTTGTGCTCGGTTACACTTTAAACAGGCGTGCTGCCAATATGCAGCTGAAGAGTTCTCTGTGCGTTTAGAGTGTAAAGTCTTTGCCTGGTTTCTAGAAGACGTTTGTTTCTCTACCTCATAAAGCTGCCAGTAGAAATCCTCAAAAGTGGCGTCACTAGAGGACCTTCGTACATGTCTCGAGGTCAAGCGGGTACATGGTGCTATCCCCATCTTTGTCTAGACCACTCGGCAGCTCGTGGACTGATGTCATCATTGTCTCGGCCGCCTTTACTTTCCAAGTCATTTCGTGGTGCCCGTGTCTAGGCTGGGTCCGCTTCGAAGCCCAGTTGAATTTGATCAAATCGGATCGATGGAGATTCGAATCCTTGTTATCCGGGCCATTCGCGATGCCGCGGATGTCTTCTGAGTAGAGTCAGGTAGGTAAAGGTGTAGAAGAGTCGTGTTCCTGTTTAGCCTCGTGCAAGAGACTTGGCTGCGTCATTGGTTGCGTCTGTTTCAATCATTATTATGTTCGGAAGGTTGTCCGCTGTTGTCTCATAAAACGAGCCATATATATTGAGAGGCAGAAGAACAAATGGTTCGGCCATTTCTCTCTCTCTCTCTCTCTCTCTCCTCTCTCTCTCTCTCTCTCTCTTCTCCTCTCCTCTCTCTCTCTCTCTCTCTCTCTCTCTCTCTCTCTCTCTCTCTCTCTCTCTCTCTCTCGCTCATGACAACATGACTCACCTGTGGCCTTACACCCACATATAAAACATAGAGAGCGAGACAGAGTGACAGTGACAGAGAGAGAGGAGCCAATTTTGAAAGACAAGTTCTGTCAGTTTCTTCTGTAGCCAAGCACAAAAAAATGCTGCTTCAATCGTCGTGTGTCTGTCTCTATGTCTGTCTCATGTTTCTAACTCCGTGTCTATCTTCGTGTCTGTCTCCGTGTATCAGGCATTATTCATTCGGGTGCTTTCTCTGGTCTGTCTCATGTGTCTGTCCACATCTTCTATTAGTTCTCACTTTGTCTGATATTTATAACACTGACACCTGGCCATCTTGACAGACGATAGTTTTGTTACACTGTGCTTCACAAAAGGTATTATATCCTTCCATAGCATAAAGTCTGGGCTGAATGGTAGAGACCATGTGTTGCCCATGCAGCATGATCCCTCTCTCGGCCTGATTTGTTTACTCTAGAGGAATGTAACACCATATACCTGGAACAAGACCAGCCGCAGAAGCAGCCGGATCAGCAAAGCAGGCTGTAACTTTCTGCCTGATATGTAGTAACTCTAAAACAACAACAGGTTCTCGCCACGTTGGTAACTTACGGGATCGTGAGCCGGCCGCTCAGAAATCATTGACACACTACGGAGCGTAATCTTGCCAAGAAATCAACAACAGATGTAAAATGCTGGTGTTGACAGCGATGTCCTGTAAAGGATATGCGAAAAAAAACAAAACAATAACACAAATCCGGCAGCAGACACCCGCCCATTGTATGCAAGGGTTGGGAGCATCACATTTTGTCACACCTGGCACCATGGAGTAATATGTAGCCAGTATTTTCCTCCCGTAGTGAACGTCGAGTGCAAACATCCAACTGAGTGCTTGCACGTTATTTCTCATAGGGGTAGAAGCGTTCACCACATTTCCTCATTCTGCACATGAGAGAGTGGTAGTGCTCACTGTGAACTGCTGGTGTGGGGGATTCCGTGGCCAAGTAAGTAAGACACATGCCTCGCGCTCCGAAGGTTGTGGGTTCGCTTCCGGAGTCCGTCATTCGGTACACTAGTGCAGTATTCTCGGAGCGTCCTGGGGTCGTCGCTGGAGATACGGAGTTAGTGCACTGTGCGACGCTTTCCGCAGGCCACTCTACAGAAAGAGACTGAGTCGTATCGTATAAAACCAGATGCGATGAAGCCAGTCGTCCCGCCTTTAAAGTTCTTTAAACCTTGTTTTAATGCCGTTGAATTTCTACACTGCTATTGAGGGTCCCCTCCTAATATCTTTGAAATACGTAGTTGGCATGATGTTAAGATTAACAAAGTTTATCTATCTACCTCATACAGACCAGTGATTGTTTAAGAAGATAAAGTTACTATTTTACCTTGATGATAACCACCTTAATGAGATCGATGTGTATCCTCTTATGGCGAAGTGGTTGTGGGTTCCATTCCAGGCCACGCCGTTCTGTTCATGGGTGCACGTTTCTTGGAAACCCCTAAGGGGTCGTCGCTGGAGCTACGGAGTTCGTGCTTTGTGCGCCGCTTTCGGCAGACCGCCCCGTGGAAAGCGATTGAACCATATGGAATAAAACCCAGTGCAATGAAACTGATCCTCTGTTCTGTTTATTCTTGTGCAGCCAGCAGGAAGAGTTCCAGGAGGGTTTGCACTGCGCCATGACTCACACCAGGTCCTGCATGCCGCTGGAATACCAGGGCTTCGTGCCCGAGCCCAGCAGGATGTCCCAGTTTGTGTCCACGCTGTGCAACCAGAGCTTGAGTAAGTGGTCGCCTGAGAGGAAGACGCTGGGGTGATAAGACAGGGCGTGGCTGTAGAATGAATGTGTGTAAGTGAGAGAGTGACAAATGAGAGGGAGTCGTGGGAGGGAGTGGGGGAGGGGGGTAGAGAAGAGGGTTTCATTGAGTACAGAAGAACTGAGTAGGGAATGAAGACGGATAAATAGACCACAGCTTAGAAACTGGAAGGCGAGTTGCAGCAGAAGAACAATGGAGGACAGAGTAAAGGATAGGAGACACAGAAAGAGGTACTAGCTAATATTTAGTGGGTGGGTGGGTGGGTAAGTGGGTGAGTGAGTGAGTGAGTGATGAGTGAGTGAGGTGGGTGAGTGGGTTGAGTGAGTGAGTGAGTGAGTGAGTGACTGTGTGAGTGAGTGACTGTGTGAGTGAGTGAGTGAGTGGGTGGGTGAGTGAATGAGTGGATGTGGGTGGGTGGGTGAGTGAATGATTGAGTGAGTGAGTGGGTAGGTGAGTGTGAGTAAGTGAGTTAGTGAGTGAGTGGGTGTGTGGGTGGGTGGGTGATGTGAGTGAGTGAGTGAGTGGGTGGGTTAGTGAGTGAGTGAGTGAGTGAGTGGGTGGATGGGTGAGTGAGTGTGAGTGAGTGAATGAGTGGGTGGCGGGTGGGTGGTGAGTGAGTGAGTGAGTGGGTGGGTGGATGTGTGAGTGAGTGAGTGACTTAGTGAGTGAGTGAGTGAGTGAGTGGGTGAGTGAGTGAGTGAGTGAGTGAGTAGGCGGGCGGGCGGGAGGGTGGGCGGGCGGGCTGGCTGGTTGGGTTGGTGGTCGGTTGCTTGGTCAACCAACTATTTAGTTAGTCGGTCGGTCTCGTTTTTACTGATTTAGTTATTTTAGTTAGTTGTCTAAATACAAATATATACATCAACACGCACATTTAGATCTTTAAATAGAGATATAGATCTTTACATACAGACATTGATCTCTGCACACGGATATGCATGGTGTTTGTAAGGTCTCACTACACTTCTATGTAGAATGAATTTGAAGATGTCATAAATAAATGTGCTTAAAAATGCATTAAATTAGTTACAATAGTCGCCGCTATGGTCTAACGCTGTTTTCGGGAAGCGGGAAAGTCCCAGTGAAGCATTCATTATAACAGGTGTTGGAAATGTCCACCACGGGCTTCAAGACATGACTGTACGCGTCTCTTCATATTGTCAAATACCTTCTGC
Organism: Cepaea nemoralis; assembly: GCA_014155875.1. Taxonomy (NCBI): domain Eukaryota; kingdom Metazoa; phylum Mollusca; class Gastropoda; order Stylommatophora; family Helicidae; genus Cepaea; species Cepaea nemoralis. Next base: position 124,889 of record JACEFZ010003652.1, on the reverse strand, counting down.
AACGTGTCTGTTGTTATTTCTTGAACGGTAATTCTGATTGCTTATTTGAAGTCCTAAACTGTTTTGTATTAAACTGTAATTATTTTTGTAAACATTTCCTTTCAAGAAACATCAGTAGACGACAGCCATTCGCTGCATGTTTCTTCACCATGGAGCATAGTTTAATGACGTCATCACATTTCTTCTACATACAATGTGTAGTGAGGCCTTACAAACACCCTATAGATCTCCAACTGCAGAAACACATCCCCAACTACAAATATAGATCTCTACATACAGATTTGTATCTCTACATACAGATATAGATCTCGCTTAAAAGTCGACCAGGTCGACTTCATTGCACATGGTTTTTATCTATATGGCCCTGTCTCTTTTCGCAGCGCGGAAAGCGTCGCACACAGCACGAACTCCGTAGCTCCAGCGATGACTCCCAGGAGTCTCCGAAAGATACCACGCTGTGAACGGAAAGAGTGCAGACTAGGATCGAACCCACAACCTTCGGAGCCCGAGGCAGACGGCTTGACCACTTCGCCAAGGACGACTCCCTATATAGAGATCTATATTGATCTAATGTATAGCTCTCCACCAACAAATATAGCTCTCCACATAGAAATATAGCTCTCCACATACAGATATAGATCTCTACATACAGATATAGATCTCTACACAGTATATAGCTCTCCAACTACAGATATAGATGTCTACATACAGCTACAGACAGTCAACTACACCATCCCATCTAGAAATATAGATCTCTATATACTGATACATGCAGTCAACCATCCCATCCCGTCTCTTGTGTAGACTTGTTCAGGGCTGGTAGGATCTTGCAGCTAAGGCTGTCTACGGGATGAGCTGGCTAGTCTCAAACCAACCCCCTTTGGTCGCTGTGTCGTCATGAATAAAATTAAGTCGAACTAGGGGCCGCGTTAAATTCAACCAAGGTAAAATCCACCTGTATAAGAAAGCCAGAGAATGGCTCACGAACCCCAAGAGTGGCATGAAGATAATTAAGGAATATATTCCCATTCTATAAATATGAATAGAAACTGGGCTTTCCTATTACAAGACGGGTGGAGTCCTAGGTAGATACCGGGCAAAAGAGAAGTAAGCTCGACTCTATAATTGGAGTTTTACCCGTGATGTCACCCAGGCACTGGGGACTCCCTTAAATAATTATTACAAGGTGAAGGTTGTAACAAATTGCAACATCCATAAATGCAGAATATTATCAACAACCACATGGACTCAGACTCATGTTTAGTTCATAAATCTATTGAATTATCTTTCTGCTGGTGCAGAAGATCAAGAATCTTTTACGGATGAATACACAAATATATCACACATGATATCATCCCGCCAGAATTCACTTCTCCTGATATATTCCCAAAAGCATGGTTTTAAAATAATAATGGCCACCGTATGTTCATATAAATTTATAAAATGAGTCCATAATCCTAAACGCACGGTTGATCCTCCACACAGTGTTTCCAATACTGATAAGTACTCTTCATTAGTTTCTCATAAAGGATAGGTGTGTGTGGCATGCAATATAGCATGAAAAAACTACTGACCTAGGCTGGCCGAACTCATCTGACATGGCTGAGGTTTGGAGGCTGATAAACTCGCGAGAATCACCGCTATCATCAGTCATGATGAAAAAAAGCAAACAAAACCCCGTTCAGTACTGGATGCTTAGGGTACCACCGTCTCGCCAGTCTTCATCAGTAAACCAGTGCCAAGCTTTAGGATGAGGACGAAAGAAAGTAGCCAAAACCTCATCGAGCTCTCTATTGATGTGAAACAAAAACCAACTGCTATATCCTTGAAAAATATACTTAAATGTTATGGTGATATGATTTGTGATGTTATCATACATACTCAGGATACATATACTGGAACAAAACATTATGATGTTATAAAGATGCCTTAATAAAATAAGGCATCAGGATGATATAAATATGTCACAAAAAGACAAACTGCGTCGTGTTGAGATAAATATCTCTGTTGTGAAAATCATCTGCGGTAACAAACATATGTTGCGATAATCATCTGGTATGACAAACATCTGTTGTGACAAACACATGTTGAGACAACCATCGGCTGAGATAAATATATATTATGACAAATATCTGTTGTGACCAACACATACTGAGACAAACATCTGTTGAAATAAACATCAGTTGAGACAACCACCTGTTGAGACAAACATTAGTTGAGACAAACATCAGTTGAGACAAACATCAGCTGTAACAACATCTATTGAGAAAAATCTCTTTTATGATAAGTATATGTTGTGACAAATACCTGTTGAGAAAACATCTATTGTGATAAACATTTATTGAGAAAGATGTATTTTGTGATAAATGTCTGTTCAGATGTTACGTCTTGTTGGTATGATGTCAAAGATAAGACAAAATGTCAAGACGATACAATGACATCCGGTTGAGAAAAAGACGTAAATGATAAACTGGAATGTCATCATGTTGGGACGAAACGTCATAAGGAAGTAATGACGTCAAAATAAGACACTAATCACTGTAAGATACGATTGTCAAGCCAGACCAGAACGTCAATAATAAGGTAAGTGATGTCATGGGAAAAGTAAACGTCTTAATAACTCTCATCATCTCCCGTGTCACACGTCGTTCTTAATGATAATATCAATGTTCTTGATGATCTTGCGTGATATTGTCGTGTGATGGTCGTTGTCTAGGTAACGATGTTCATGGTGTGTCAATTGAGCTATCTAACTGTCTCTTCATCCAACTCACCCCAGCAGTGCACCTTCACCAGTCATGAAACAAGATTGAGTTGGCGCACATAATCCTTTATTACAGAAAGAACACGGACAGACGGAACATGTTTATACATCCATAAATAATGTAATCCATAGAATATAAATATCCTCCTCACAATTTAACCAGCACACATCATTGGCTTTTCACGGCCTGATGAATCTCACATTCACAAGACATTCAGTCCAGCTACTATCCACGGCTGGATCTCCTACAATACAACCCACACATTGGGTCGGAGCCACTGCTCAACTATGCAATCCACTCTGGGTTTAGGCCTTCACTCCCTATAAAACCCACTCTGGTTCAGGCCTGTCTTCACAACTCGGAGAACAACACAACACCATTGTCCGTGGACTACCGACTCCTTCGGTATCTCAAACTCAACTCCCCTGAAGTCCCTTGACTTCACACACAAATACACTATCTCTCGCCCCATCCCCCCTAGGGGTTTTTCCTCTACCCTCACTATTTTATTTCTCAGGACTGGCTGTTTTTTCATAGCCAGGTCAGTCACTTTACTGTCTCCCACTTTCATCTCCATTCTTTCTCATGCCCGGTCACTCAACTCAATGTCAATGACCCAGGCTTATGTCATCACCCCCCTCTTAAAAGAAAACTTCGTTTTCAAATATTGGGAGACTAAAACTTACTAAACATGTGACCCAGACATATTGCCTGGGTAGCCCTAAGTATGGCTCCACCTCACTTCTAGCTACCACACTAAATAATACATCAAATGCTCATAGTACACTTCCCATATTCCCCACACATAAATACAAACAACATCTTTCTATCTTGTGTACCAATGCATGAACTAATACATCACATAATAATAATACATCATAGGAAAGCATTATACTTATGTACCCACAGGTCTCTTACTACTTCACGACCCCACAATACTATTTGTGTACCGACCCTATATCAGGTGGTTCTGTTCTTGCATTAACCCTCCTCTGATTCCTGTCGATGCTGTGTCTACCTTTCATGTACCCATGACTCATGGTACCTCTACAGTTACAACATCTGTTTGATATCCCTAGCCCTGGGTCAGTAATGTCGCGAACACTCTTTTGACCTGACTCAACTTTCCTATCTGCATATTGCACCGTTACACTTGAGTCTCTGTTTAGTCTGAACTCTTTATTTAATCTTGGCCCATATATCTGGCACCTTTCTTTCTGCTGCATACGCCTTATGCCTATGTGCCCTGCACATGCACTATCCTGAGCTGTTCTAGTATATCGGTCTCTGTGTGCTAAAGGTACTGCTACTTGCCCACGTGCAGTTCCTGCTATCTGAAAACCTGCGAGTGAGAACATTGTTCTTCCTCTCGAAGCACCATCTACCTTTCTTTGACTGCCTATGTTCTACTCTCCTACCCCCTTGGGAACATTTGTTCAGAGTAGTATCCTTGTCTCTGGGAATCCACTAGCACTATATTTGGGATCCATTCTCATCTGCTCAGCTGTACTATCCTTGTCCTGAGTTCCTGTGTCTACTTCAAGTGCCTCTTCTACCTCAGCTATACTCTCTAATTTAGGTTCTCTTGTGGTAACTACCTCATTACTGCTTACACTATATTTTTGGTCCCAATAAACTATTTCCTCTTCTGTACAATCTTTAACTCCTATAACATTTCCTATGATCAAATCAGCCACTGGTGAGTCCAAAACACACGCTGTCACTCTTCCAGTGATATATGGTGTTTTTACTGTTATTATGGCTAATGGGTAGAACTCTACTGTGCCGTTGAATGTTATGCATCTAATCTTTTTCCCTGTATAATCCGAGGGATCTATTAAACTTCTCCTCACTCCGATAGACGTACATCCGGAATCCCTAATTGTTAACGCTGGTCTATCATTGACAAATCCCTGATGCAGCTTCAGACTGCCTCCTTCATGCACTGCTGATCCTGCTTTCACTGTATGACCACATATTAGGACTGGCTGACTGTCTTTTTCAAAAAGAGGTTTGCACCCACTACAATCTTCATTGTTCAGCGTCTCAATTACTTGCGCTGCATTTGAGTGCTCTGTTTCTCTCATCCTACATTGATGGCTGAAATGCCCCTTCCTTCCACATTTGAAACAAGTGATCTCCTTCCTTGCGTTACTTGTTGGCTCACTGGCTGGCTGCACGTCACACTCCGCTGCCTTGTGTCTCCAGCTCCCACAATTCCAACATCCGGCATAATTTGGACGTCTCTGGAAGTTCCCTCTTCTATATGGGTACCGTCCTACTCTACCAACATTGTTTCCTCGGAAACCATTATCTTGAAGTTCTTGCTGCTCACCTTTCTGTGCTGAATCCACACTTTTCGCCCTTGGTCTGATGACTGGATTTTGGTCCTGTTTAGTGTACGCTGCACAGACTATTTCCTCACTCATTAGTTCTACCAATAGATACTGTTAGGATGTGCAGTCATGTAGTTTTGCCCTAACTGAGACATTGTGTCTATGTCCTTTGGCTTACGTTCCTCAAAGAAAGCCACTAAATTAGATATTACATGCAGATACTACCTTGTCTCTTAACATTAGATCTACTAATTTATTAAAATCTTTCCCTACCTTCTGCAAGCTCCATCCATTTGTTAAATGTATTCTTTACAGTGTTAACAACAGTCTGTGAAATCTTGATTTGTCTCTGGCACTAACTGTCTAAACTTTGTCCTATATCCATGCTCAGTGAGTTGGAACTTTGTCAGCAAACGTTGACGTAAGATAGTGTAGTTGTTTCTTTCTTCTACAGGTAAATTGATCATTGTATCTATAGCCTTACCCGTAAGAAACTCGCCAAGTCGCATCGCATACTCTTTCTCTGGAAAACCTAACGCTTTGGCTGATGCCTCGAACCTGGCCAAATAATTTTCAAGTTGGTTCCGGTCTGTAAAATATGGCAGTTTTAGTCTCTGTGACGACTGCGACGGTCTTCTGCTTTCCTCACTTTGACCTTTCGAAGATAGTTCTAGTTTTCTTAACTCGATTTCAGTTTGCATCTGACACTTGATCTTCTCTTTCTAAATTTCCATTTCAGCTAACTTTACTTCCTGTAGACGTTTGTTTTCCATTTCAGCTAGTTTTACTTGTGTCTCTTCCTGTAGCCGCTTGTTTTCCATTTCAGCTAGTTTTACTTGCGTCTCTTTCTCTTCCTGTAGACGTTTGTTTTCCATTTCAGCTAGTTTTACTTGTGTCTCTTTCTCTTCCTGTAGACGTTTTGACTCGCGTTCATTATGCCTCTTCTCTCTTTCCGTCTGTTTTTGTTCTTTTGCTTCGGCATACTCCTGTAACTCTTTACCTTTCAGGCCTATTCGTTCACCTGCTTCAATATATTCCATTAAAGTAGGCATCTTGTACTTGTGGACACGTTGCTGTCAATCAGCCAACTATAAATGTACAGACTCTGCTACTAGTCTTTGTGTGCCCTCCCTAGGTACACCACTACTCCCTGTGTACGTAAATTCGTAGTGCCAAAATATCACTCTGTACTCACCCAGTCACTCTATAAGCACTAGATAGTGAGGGAAAATATCCTCCCTCACATATATCTATAACAAATAGTTGTATAACATTTCTGGAAATATTGTTAAACATACATATAAATACATATACAAACAAATGGATGATAACAATAAGTGTTTTCTATAAAAACGTTAGACTCACAAGCCAAGTACACGGAGACGGTGATCACAAAGAAATAAACCACAGTAACAACCACAAGCTTGTGTAGGGACACCCACAGTGCGCGTAATATATTTATAAATATAAACTGACAAAGACCACTAGACAGTAGAAATGACGAAAGATCACAATAATAACATATATCCGACCACAACAAATATCATATGGAAATATACGAAAAGAAAAAAAAATGTATCCACAAAATATACACAGCTGTGACGTCAGACAACGCGTCTGTAGATATTAGTTAGGACTCCAATGCCACTGCACGACACGTTAACTCATTAACGTTTTCCATACAAAAATATCGTAAGAACTAGAAATATCCACGTTTTGCAAGGCCTATCCTAATGTAGATAGAGATCGCAAAAAGTGCCTATCAACAACTACATGTAAAACATATCCATATAGATAAATCCACAAACGATAACGACAGTTAAGACCATGAGAGCAACAGAATGTCCAACTGGTTGGCCGATAAATCTGTACTTATAATCCGTCGCCAAAAGTTCTTATTTTGCTGTTAATAGTTTTTCACAATATGCTGGAAATGTCTGTGTTAAATTCTCCGAAATGTTTACGACGCTAGATTTCAAAGCGACTTGTTGTTACTTTCGTTGTGGAGATGGTGCTTTGCTGTATCATAAATGTTATGGATTTCCGTTACCCGACAAGATTCACCAAAAAGAAAAGGAGAATGGCAGCCAATGTTCAGCGCTTTAAATTTTGATATATAAATCCTTATTGGCAAAGAAATACAACCATGGTTGCGATGATGATACGTTAAAACTGTTTGCTCATAACAGAATAATGATGACAATAGTAGAACAGTTCAACAAAGACGAAACATTAAATCTGGCTTTCTTTCAAAACAACCTTGTTTTGTTCATTCACAATGAGTCATCTTGACCACACTAGGCCGTGGAAATTTTCCTGAGTACCTTTCCTCCTTCCACCCCCAACTCACAATGTCACCTCAATTTCTCTTTATCACTCTCAGTGAAAAAATTCCTCCGTAAAAACAGTTTCCACACAACCTTGAAAGCCCCACCCGGCTGCTCTATTAACTCCGTGGAAAATCACACTTTCCACTGCTGCCCTAGCACGGCTGTGGTAGGGGTTAACGTAACTCTCCCCCGTACCTGGACGCTGGTGTCTCCACCCGTCCTATTAACTGCGTCGAAAAATCTTGACCAGTCAACTTGCGACAACACAGTGCGTTCCCTCGCACACACACACAAAATTCTCACCACGCACAGGATGTTGTGACGAAATTGCTCGCTGTCTTCAATCTTTGGTTCAATCCTGTCCTGTCAAACACACACACACTAGGACTGACCGCACTTGTTGCAAACACCGTTTTGTCCCCGCGACATTTCCTGTGCTGTCCGCTAGCACTTCTGTCTCTTGACCTATAAACACCTGCGCCTGGCCTCTCAACCCGACATTCCGTGCTGTTTGTGACTAGACACCCCTGTCACTGCAATCGACTCTGCCGGTTGATCTGTGCTGCGTTAAATCTCTGACACCCCCGCTCGTTTCAGCGATATGGTTGGTATCCAATTCACCTGTAGTGAACTTGACGTGAACTGACTGTTCGCTTGTGATTTCTGCCGCGTATTTTCCCCGCGCGCTGACAGTTTTTCTTCGATGTGGCGTCTTACACACCCAAAAGAGTTGCTGTTAATCTCTTGACGCAGTACTGTCTAAATTGATGGAACGAAGTCACAGATACTAACTCCTCTCTTTCAGCGAAGAGCCCACAAATATCTCAGAATGACACCAATGTCTATAATGCAATGGGTTTCTCAATATATCCCCGTCGTTCTTGCCAGGACAGACCCCAGATGACTCAACATTGCACGGTGTTCCTTAACCGAATGTAGCTGTCAGTACCGTCAGAAACTCTTTACCAAGCGACGAGTTCCCAGATGATCAATATATCCCCGTCGTCCTTGACCGGAGGAGACCCCAGATGTCACACGTCGTTCTTGATGATAATATCAAGAAGTTCTTACGATGATATGTTCATGATATTGTCGTGTGATGGTCGTTGTCTAGGTAACGATACTCATGGTGTGTCAATGGAGATATCTAACTGTCTTGCAATATAACTCACCCCAGAAGTGCATATTCACCAGTCATTAAACAAGATTCCGTTGGCGCACATAATCCTTTATTACAGAAATAAGACGGACAGACGGAACATGTTTATACATCCAGAAATAATGTAATCCATAGAATATAAATATCCTCCTCACAATTTAACCAGCACACATCAATGCCTTCTCAATCCTGCTTCATATCAAATCCACAGACAGGTAATTCAGCCACTATCCACGGCTGGATCTCCTACAATACAACCCACACATTGGGTCGGAGCCACTGCTCAACTATGCAACCCACTCTGGTTCAGGCCTGTCTTCACAACTCGGAGAACAACACAACACGGAGATCTCTAACTCCGCTGCTCCTTAGAATACCGACCAGTTCGGCATCTACACATTAACTATCCTGAAGTCCCTTGACTTCACACAAAACTAAATTGTCCTTCCCCCATCCCCTGGGGTCCACACTCACCCTTCCCATTATTTCTCAGGACTGGCTGTTTTCTCATAGCCAGGTCAGTCACTTTACTGTCTCCCACTTTCATCTCCATTCTTTCTCATGCCCGGTCACTCAACTCAATGTCAATGACCCAGGCTTATGTCATCCCGTCATGTCTGTAACTCCCCAAAATTTACCAACAACTTAACATTCATAAATGAGACATGAAACAGAAATAACATATCAATCTTTTCACATAACTATGATCATACGAATCACTGAGAGAGGCTTCAGATAGATATATCATAATATCAACAAAGGTTCTAACACATTGAGCGTGATATAGCCTTTCCAGCCTAATTCCATTGAGGAGGGGTTAAAGACATAAACTTTAACTTCTGTCCCTTTCACAGGCACACAGCTGCACCATAAACCCAGTAAAACTATCCTACGGCATTCACTCAAAAATTGGCATAGCACTGAACGCAAATTTCTGTCAGGCCATTTACAGCACTGAAATCATGCTGGCCCTAAGTGCAACGTCCTGCTAAATATGCACCATCTAACTAGTGTTTCTTTCCACATGAGCAGTCATATTCATCAAAAGATTATATCACTCCCTATAATATTCCTAGAACACATTTAAGAAAATATGTGTGAAATCGAATATTTAATTGAATATGGAATAAGTGCGCATAAGTTCAAGATGGCAATTTATAAGAGCAGTCCCTATAGCGTGAGGAAGCTTTCTTATGAAGTGCAAGAACATGGTTTTCTTAGCCAATGATAAACACTTTTGGCAAATCTCTAAAGCACAAGGAATAAAGTTCAATGATTTTCATTTATAGTAGAATAAACCCGCTATGGCATCTAGAATCTCCATTCATAAGAGATGAGAATTTGAGCATATAATATATTAGTGGACTTAGCTTTATCGCACGGCAAAATTCCATTTCCAGCGAGTGAAGATTTCAGTTTATATTTTCTAATGAAACAATATTATTACATCGGCGCACATTTTCACATAAAATACCCGGTTTACACTATTATCATCGGGATCGTCATAAGTGTTTGAAATAATAAACTCACCTTGGATCCCAAGAGAGCACAGTTAGATGAGCAGAAAATCAAAATATTGCACAACAGTTGTACAGAAAGGGGCAGGATACATCCTGCAGTGTCTCTCTTCAGAAATGCCAAGGAAAAATTAAGTTTAAAATTTCACTTGATATCTATTTAGTGTAGTAACGCCAACTACGTCACAGTAAACCAATGGTATTTCTCCATTCAGGACCCGACGCGGTGTCACATTCCTCCTAGAATCTTCTGTGACATTTGACAATATTTTCTACGGTGTTCGATTTTGGCCATAGTTGTGCGTTGTTGAAGATAATCTGTGGCGACTGGGGGATATGTAATATCACAGTGGCCCCCTTACAACACGTAAGGCAGTCAACATTGTTGACTATTTGGTGCTTTCCTGTGGGCCGACGTAACTTTTGGACGTGAATAATTGTACACCTGGAAACCATGTGTATGCCCTATCCAGCGTCGGCGTCTTTCATTCACCTCTTGGTTCACTGGGATTTGTCTAGTTCTCTCCGTGAGCTCCACATTGGTTCACTGGGATTTGTCTAGTTCTCTCCATGAGCTCCACATTGGTGATTCTGTCATACCATTCTATTCCGACTATTGCGCAGGCATCCACTTAGTGAATGTTTGTAGTTTGTAATTCTTGTAGTTGTTCCCTGTGTGTATAACCCATACAGTTGTACTGATTTCCTACTGGAGTAAAATTTTACGTGTGGTGCTAAGTTTCACTTACTTTGACTTCTACAAATGTCCTAGTGCTACGTGTGACCCCCACGCACTCACGCCAACAACATGTGATGGCGCTGTAGCATCACAGACTCGTGGCAGGAAACTGAATCCGGGAAAATAATTAGTGGAAAGGTTCAAGTCGCAGGCTCTCCACACAACAGCACCCATCATCATCCAGTGCCTTGCCGGCTGGCGTGGGCGATCAGGCTTCTCCACAAATTGCGATCTCAGACATCATGGATCAATTCATGTGTTTTACTCCCTTCCTTGCTATGACACAAGACAGTCAAGAATTTTCTCTCGCTTTCTTCCTCTATCTCTCTTTACACAAATCTTCAGTTTGTCACAACATGTTCCAGTTTTTGTTTTCTCATAATGTAACCAAAGTATTGATATAATTCCATAGCATACATAATGTCTAACATATACACGGTATGTCTGCCCCGTCTCTGCATGTCATGTCACGCAGATTATATGTCTTATTCTGACAAACTTGTGGCGATTCCTTATGTGAGCTTTATTTGGATATTTTAGAAGTTGACTTCGAGTGCGCCAAGAAAAATGCAGCAAGTCTCTACGACTGCGGCATTAGAAAGGGACAAGAAGTATTTCGAGACGGCGGATTGGCCCATACGACGAAGAATATTCTGTGCAAGTAAGTGTCATAGAGGCCTTCTGCGTAAACGTGTGTATAATGTATCGCTATGTCACAGTATTTACTATTTACTGTGTAAACGTATGTATAATGTATCGCTATGTCACAGTATTTACTATTTACTGTGTAAACGTATGTATAATGTATCGCTATGTCACAGTATTGACTATTTACTGTGTAAACGTATGTATAATGTATCGCTATGTCACAGTATTGACTATTTACTGTGTAAACGTATGTATAATGTATCGCTATGTCACAGTATTGACTATTTACTGTGTAAACGTGTGTATAATGTATCGCTATGTCACAGTATTGACTATTTACTGTGTAAACGTGTGTATAATGTATCGCTATGTCACTGTATTTACTATTCAACTTACACTTTGATATAACTCTGTAAAATTACATACTCGCTGCTTATCCGGCTACAATTTCAGACCTCCCAGTCGTCGCTGTAACTTTGAAAGTTAATTTCCTTCTGTAAATTCTTACTCCAATATGTCATCGCTGTAACTTTGAAAGTTAATTTCCTTCTATTAAGTCCCACTGCAACCAGTCATCGCTGTAACTTTGAAAGTTCTTTTTTTCTATAAAGTCTCACTCCACCCTGTCGTAGCTGTTACTTTGAAAGTTAATTTCCTTCTGATTGCACTATAGACATTCCCACTTGTGCTCTATCCACTTCTGCAGTTACCAACGAAGGGTCCTCATGCTGATGGTCTCAGTGAAGTCTGGTTGGACCCAGCCTCCGTTTTCCTCATGGTGTAAGCGGTGTTCAGACCCTGCGGGTCACCCCCCGCTGAATCAGTCTCTCCACGCGTGGGTTCCATGTGTTGCTGCATTTTGGACTCGATCCCTGAGAGCCTTGACAGCCTGAATCTGGTCATATTCTAGCTCGGCGCCCACAGCAGCCGGTCTACCAGTCTGTTCATGGCCTCGCTTACACACACACACACACATACATATATATACACACAAATACACAAACACATACAACACACAAACAAACACACACACATACAAACATACAAGCACACACACACAAGCACACAGAAACACGTACACATACAAACATATACACACAAACACATACAAACACATACGCATACAAACATACACACACACACACACACAAACATTCACAACCACAAACATAGACACACAAACACACAGACACATGCATATATATATATATATATATATATATATATAACAATGTATCAGTGTGTGTTTGCTGTCAGTGAGGCGACGAAGGCTTTAGCCAAACGTCCATTTATTTTGTAACTTGTGATCGTTTTCTAGGAAAGCTTTCAAATTCGACTTCTTTTTTTTATTAAGTGAGTCTTGTAATATCTAATACTCTAATATTTAAATGGAAGTGTACTGTAAAACTAGGATGACAGACAGATACAGATAAAATCAGACACAACAGACAACGTTAGAACACGTTCGCAAACTGAAGTGGAGACTTCACAGCGACATAAAACGGCCTTTGAATTTCTCTTCACATCGTTTACTGTAAAACTCCACTTTGATGTGGGTCGTGTTCCAATTTCAAGTAATTTGCCACGACCACGTGTAAACTCCGCCAGTCTATGATAAACTAACGCGGGTGTTGTTTGTCTAGACGCACACTATGTTTATTGCTGCTATTTTCGTACTTGGCGTCATATCTTCTACTTGTCTGAGCGTGAGGTTTGCTTTATTCAACTTCTTGACCTCTGTATCGTGACCAACAGCTCACGAAAACACTCACATCATAAATACACACACACACACACACACACACACACACACCCGCACATACATAGCCATGGACTCCGAGGACAGGCCAGACGGACACATAATCAGACTGCTAATGGAATCATTAGTATTGGGACTCTTTGCTGGCTGTTGAAGATGAGGACGGAGCACGTATGGGAATGTCCCGAGTGCTGTGATATCGGAGTTCTTGATTTAACTCAACCCCACAACTCAACTCAACTCAACTCCACAACTCAACTCAACTCAACTCAGCCCAACGCATCCATAAAACGTGAAATCCGTGGGAATGCAGTAAAACCACACTGAGCAAAGTGGGAAAGAGTTTAACAGGCAAGCAGGTCGACTTCATTGCACCGGGTGTCATCCCAATTGGCTCTATTTCTTTTGCCTTGTTGATTCACGCGGAAGGTCGTTAAGTTATACGATTCCCTCTCCGTTCTGTCTAAATCTCAACACTGCTTGTGGTATGGTGTTTTCACGTTGTCCGGTTACATGACCGAACCATCTGACCTAATGTACTGACCATGGCCTGTGATCTGTTCCCCAGAGCCTTCGAGTTCAATGCCGAGTGCCAGGTCAGCGAGTTGAAGGAGTGCGGCTGCCACACCGTTAGATCATACCAGGTCGTCTCGCTTGATTTACTCTACCCGCCATCTTGCCCGCCCCTGTTGGATCATCGTCGCGTGCAGTGCCTGGCCACCAACGAGTTCCTGTTTGCTGATGTGGCGGATGGTGGTGTTTGTGACCATGTGGCTTTGTCATTGTTGATTTCTGTTGTATTTATTTTCTGTGAATTATTCGTCTTATAATGTCTGTGGCTGAAGGGCTTGCGAACGAGGTTTGTGAGCCCGTATACCCGGGTTCGAAACACGGCGGTGCTGGTTTTTTCGAAAAAGGTATAGAGACCGGTCGTTCAGAAAGCAATGGCAAACTACTGAACGTAACACTTGCCTAGTAAATCAACAGCAGCTGAAAATGCTGGTGTTGACTGCAACGTCCCGTAAGGGATACGCAACAAGAAAATGTCAAGGGTTAGATTGTGGGGAGAAACAGAGAAGGAGAGTGAGAGCGTGGGAGGGGAGACATGGAGAGGGAGAGAGTGTTAGTGAAAGGGAGAGAGACAGAGTGAGTGTGAGAGACAGAGAAGGATGGAGAGAAATACAAAGAGTGGAAGAGACAAAGTGGAAGTGAGAGGCTGAGCGAGAGAGAGTGTGGGAGAGGAGGAAGGGACACGGAGAGGAAGAGAGGAGATAGAGAGAGAAAAAGGCACGGAGGGAGGGAGAGAGAGAGAAAGAGACACGGAGGGAGAGAGAGAGAGAGAGAAGAGACATGGAGGGAGGGGGAGAGAGAGACAAAGAGGCACGGGGGGAGGGAGAGAGAGAGAAAGAGATACGGAGGGAGAGAGAGACAGAGAAAGAGAGAGAAAGAGGCACGGAGGGAGGGGGAGAGAGAAAGAGAGAGAGAGTGAAAGAGACATGGAGGGATAGAGAGAAAGAGAGAGAGAGAGACATGGAGGGAGAGAGAAAAAGAGAGAGAGACTGATGCAGTGATGGTAAACCTAATGTTGCAGGCACAGTGCTCTATGTACCTGCCTGTGCTGAAACTGCCATTGCTCAAACACTGAGAGAAGTGCATACACCTGTATTCACCCAGGTGACCACATGCCCCGGTCTTCAGGGAAGACCCAGTTTTAGATGCTTGGACATTATGTCCCGAAAAACTGTATCGGAGCGCAACAATTTCCCTTCTTTTTTTTAAATCGATCAAGTACTCATAATAAGAGAATTTGTTTCAAATGTACTGACATTATACACATATAACTGTTTATAATTCAATACAATCAAATATGACGTTAGTCCAAGCTGCAGGGCAAGCCGAACATAACAATTACATCCTCTCTGCGACGCTTCACAGCAAAAGCACGAGGACAAAGGAAGAAGAGGGAGACAAACTTTCTCCGAACAGTCAGCAACTTCTTGATTATCAACAGCAAGAGGTGTTCACATCAGAGAGTACTGGCTCTGACAAGCGGATGTTTATTGTGGACAGGTATCCGGGAGTATGTTTATTTTGGACAGGTGTGTCGAAGTGTTTATTGTCGACAGGTTTGCGGGAGTGTGTTTATTGTCGACAAGTTTGCGGGAGTGTGTTTATTGTCGACAGGTTTGCGGGAGTGTGTTTATCGTGGACGGGTGAGGTGGAGTGTGTTTATTGTGAACAGATGTGTGGGAGTGTGTTTATTGTGAACAGATGTGTGGGAGTGTGTTTATGGTGAACAGATGTGTGGGAGTGTGTTTATTGTGAACAGATGTGTGAGAGTGTGTTTATTGTGGACAGGTGTGTGGGAGTGTGTTTATTGTGAACAGATGTGTGGGAGTGTGTTTATTGTGAACAGATGTGTGGGAGTGTGTTTATTGTGGTCAGATGTGCAGGATTGTGTTTATTGTGGTCAGATGTGTGGGAGTGTGTTTATTGTGAACAGATGTGTGGGAGTGTGTTTATGGTGAACATATGTGTGGGAGTGTGTTTATTGTGAACAGATGTGTGGGAGTGTGTTTATTGTGTACAGGTGTGTGGGAGTGTGTTTATTGTGAACAGATGTGTGGGAGTGTGTTTATTGTGAACAGATGTGTGGGAGTGTGTTTATTGTGAACAGGTGTGTGGGAGTGTGTTTATTGTGAACAGGTGTGTGGGAGTGTGTTATTGTGGACAGGTGTTGTCGGAGTGTTTATTGTGGTCAGATGTGCAGGATTGTGTTTATTGTGGTCAGATGTGTGGGAGTGTGTTTATTGTGAACAGATGTGTGGGAGTGTGTTTATGGTGAACAGATGTGTGGGAGTGTGTTTATTGTGAACAGATGTGTGGGAGTGTGTTTATTGTGGACAGGTGTGTGGGAGTGTGTTTATTGTGAACAGATGTGTGGAGTGTGTTTATTGTGAACAGATGTGTGGGAGTGTGTTATTGTGAACAGGTGTGTGGGAGTGTGTTTATTGTGAACAGGTGTGTGTGGGAGTGTGTTTATTGTGGTCAGATGTACAGGATTGTGTTTATTGTGGTCAGATGTGTGGGAGTGTGTTTATTGTGAACAGATGTGTGGGAGTGTGTTTATGGTGAACAGATGTGTGGGAGTGTGTTTATTCTGAACAGATGTGTGGGAGTGTGTTTATTGTGGACAGGTGTGTGGGAGTGTGTTTATTGTGAACAGATGTGTGGGAATGTGTTTATTGTGAAAAGATGTGTGGGAGTGTGTTTATTGTGAACAGCTGTGTGGGAGTGTGTTTATTGTGGACAGGTGTGTGGGAGTGTGTTTATTGTGGACAGGTGTGTGGGAGTGTGTTTATTGTGAACAGATGTGTGGGAGTGTGTTTATTGTGAACAGATGTGTGGGAGTGTGTTTATTGTGGACAGGTGAGTGGGAGTGTGTTTATTGTGAACAGATGTGTGTTAGTGTGTTTATTGTGGACAGATGTGTGGGAGTGTGTTTATTGTGAACAGATGTGTGGGAGTGTGTTTATTGTGGACAGATGTGTGGGAGTGTGTTTATTGTGAACAGATGTGTGGGAGTGTGTTTATTGTGAACAGGTGTGTGGGAGTGTGTTTATTTTGGACAGATGTGTGGGAGTGTGTTTATTGTGGTCAGATGTGTGAGAGTGTGTTTATTGTGGTCAGATGTGTGGGAGTGTGTTTATTGTGGTCAGATTAGTGGGAGTGTGTTTATTGTGGTCAGATGTGTGGGAGTGTGTTTATTGTGGTCAGATGTGTGGGAGTGTGTTTATTGTGGACAGATGTGTGGGAGTGTGTTTATTGTGGACAGATGTGTGGGAGTGTGTTTATTGTGGACAGATGTGTGGGAGTGTGTTTATTGTGGACAGATGTGTGGGAGTGTGTTTATTGTGAACAGATGTGCGGGAGTGTGTTTATTGTGAACAGATGTGTGGGAGTGTGTTTATTGTGAACAGATATGCGGGAGTTTGTTTATTGTGAACAGATGTGTGGGAGTGTGTTTATTGTGAACAGATGTGTGGGAGTGTGTTTATTGTGAACAGATGTGTGGGAGTGTGTTTATTGTGAACAGGTGTGTGGGAGTGTGTTTATTGTGGACAGGTGTGTGTTTATTGTGAACAGATGTGTGGGAGTATGTTTATTGTGAACAGATGTTTGGGAGTGTGTTTATTGTGAACAGATGTGTGGGAGTGTGTTTATTGTGGACAGGTGTGTGGGAGTGTGTTTATTGTGGACAGGTGTGTGGTGTGTTTATTGTGGACAGATGTTGAAGGCTATAGTAACCGAGCGGGATTCGAACCTTGGTCATGCCTCAAAGTACACTTGTTCATGCAGCGAGGCGTTGTTGTCATTTGGAGATTTGTCCTCTAGTCTTTATTTATGTGTTCTACTTCTATGAGAGTCAATCAATACATGTGTGTTTATTTATGAACTGCCTTATTTGCTTGAACGATGGGAGGGGGGGGGGGAATCGCTCTTCACTTAGTTATGACAGTTGCATTGTGTAAACACAATTTAATCTGTTTGTGTTTTGACTTTTATAACTGGATTGAAAACCAGACAGATCTCTTGTCAGACATACTTGGTTCAGAGAGGTGCCAAGCACTATATGGCGACCTAAGCAGTTTTACCATGTAAATAAATACAATAAAATTATCACATAGTATGAAATGTATAGTTAGCCTAACAGCTGCTACTTTCACATCATAATTTCTGAGTACTATAAAGGCAAATAAATATTAATCTTTCGTTCGTTAGTCTAAGTATTTGGATAATTTTGTTTCGCGAGTGGGTGTCCCAGTTTGGAATTTGCGAAATCTGATCAACCTGGTATTGGCGAGCTCTCGTGGAATGTTCAAACAACATTACCATATCGACCAATCGGCAGTGATGACCAGTGGGTAGTGATGACCAGTCGCCAGTGATGGCCAGTCGCCAGTGATGACCACTCGCCAGTGATGATCAGTCAGTAGTGATGACCAGTCGGCAGTGATGACCAGTCGGTAGTGATGACCAGTCGGTAGTGATGACCAGTCGGCAGTGATGACCAGTCGGCAGTGACATGCTGACGGTGCACCTGTTGGACTTTACATGGTCATTCTGTTTTTTATCTCACGTTTCACACCTACATTAACATGACTACGTATTAAATGTTTTCTAATTATGTACACGTATATTATGTCAATAGCGTATATGACAAACTATTAGAGTGTACAATCAAAGTAAAGTTCCATGTCTTGAATATATTGTCATCATCATTATCATGTGCCCTGCCAAACGGCCCTGGGCGATCATGTATCTCCCAGATATCTCTCCCTACATTTCTGGGTCAATGCTGTTGTTATTCGTCCCTATTCCCGTCTCCGGCTACCCATCATCATATTTCTCAGTTTGACTCTTCTACCGCTGATGTTTGGGGTGGTCGCGATGTTTGCCCATGCTTCTCTTCTCATTATGTGACCAATTAACATCGCTGGACACTTTCCACGCTGTACATAATGCCCTATCTCCTTATAGCTGTTAAAATACGTTCGTCCCCTACAGTGAGAGAGAGGGGGAGGGTGAAATGGAGAGAGAGAGGAGGAGAGGGGGAGAGCAGGAGAGAGAGAGAGTGGGAGAGAGAGAGAATGAACCAACGAACGAACAATCTTTATTTTAAAGGGTTAAGAATTTGGCACGCAGGCCCGTCTGACATTCTGCCTTTCTTCTCTATTTCTTCTCATACATTATTTCATTCGACATCACTTATGAAGCTAATCTTAGACAACGAAAGAACAATAAGCATTATTAATACGCATGAAAAATAATCAATAATACAGGACTCACTGAGGCAATGTTTAACATGGGCATTATACAGTACCTAAGGAATGTGTAACGTGCCATACATATGGGAATGTTTATTGGCTAGTTGTCGTTGGAGATAATTTACCATTATTATTTTTAAGGGGGCATGTAGTCTGTACTGATGGCAGTGTTCAAACAGGTTGAGACTGTATGTATAATGATTGGTAGTGTCTGTGATTTGAGAGAGAGAGAGAGAGAGAGAGGAGAGAGAGAGAGAGAGAGAGAGAGAGAGAAGAGAGAGAGAGGAGAGATGAGAGGAGAGAGAGAGAGAGAGAGAGAGAGATGTTATAGATCAATCAGCTTGTGATGGGTGATGTGGTCAACTTCCCACAATATCTCCTGGTACTAATGTTAGGCTAGGCCGAGCTGGCAGCCCAGTAGTTTTAAACATCGCCTTCACGGGGAGGATTTAAACTCCCGACTATCGTACAGGCAGACAAGCTTGCGCGAGACAGCGTTACCACGACTCTAGTAGAATGTTTCACATGAAAATAGCCTGCAGACGGTGTACTAGTCTTCTTCATCATCATTCCCCTGCTTCAGATGGTAAAATTATGACGAATACATTTTTAATGGGAAATAAATTTAAAATAGGAACATGGAATGTTAAGACATTAAATGGGTTGGGAAAGTTGAACAATGTGATCCTCGGTCATGTGATGAGAGGAGAGACTTGGAGAACATCGTGACGACTGGAAATATCGAGGGGAAGAGAAACAGAGGCAGACCAAGAGAAGTGATGCTGGATGGATTGAGACGGTGGCGTGGAGGAATATCAGCAGTAGAGTTATCCAGAACAACCAAAGACTGATATGTGGAGAGACATGGACGCCTACGCCAGCTGGTATGGCACTTGATGATGATGATGATGATGATGATGATGATGAATGATGATGAATGATGATGATGATGATGATGATGATGATGATGATGATGATGATGATGATGATACAATCTGTCGCGGAGGATAAAGATGGGCTTATTAAACAAGGCTGACATAGACAGCTTATAACAACAATAGAAGGTTGAGACTAGACACGAAATAAAACAAAATATTGCACAAGCACGCTCACAAGAAAACAAACCCACACTAGAACACACACACTCATCTCACACTCCGTGTGTTCACAGCTTCTTCATGAAGTGGTGCACGCGTCTTGGCAACAATCACAACCATACCACGGCGCACGCATGCCCATCTTTTGACGTGTGGTTGTCGGACGACTCCGGTTATGTTCTTGGATGACGAACAGACACATAGATTTTCTATGTCATTTTAGTATAAACAAATAAAGATGTTTTAAATCAACTGTATAAAACAAGTTAGGGTGTTTTAGGTCAACTCGGTATAAGACATAAAGAATGTTCTCCATCCATCCATCCATCCATCCATCCAGTGCCATGCCGGTAAGCGTGGGCGGTCATGTTCTGCCATCTCACTCGATCACCAGAGTCGTGGATCAGTTCCGTGTTTCTGTCTCGACCATGCCACAAGGCCAAGCCATCCAGATACTTGTTTCTAGGTCTTCCCCTTGGTCTGTTTCCCCTCGATCTTACCAGTTGTCACCAAGTTCTCCAAATCATTTCTTCTCATAACATGTCCCAAAAAATTGTGACTGTCTACGTCTAATGTCTCTGATCAGTTTACGATCTTCATTTGTTTCTTGAAGGACTTGTTCATTGGTCTTTCTGGCTGTCCATGGTATTCTTTGCATTTTCCTCAGAAACCACATTTCTACAGCCATCAGATGTTTTTCAGCCTGGCTGCTCATTGTCCAAGCTTCACATCCATATAAAAGTACAGGTTCTATGTAGCATCTCAACACTCTTTTTCTCGTTTCAATTGACATCTTTTTATTGGTCAGTATGTTTTTCATCTTGCTAAAGGCTACTTTTGCCATGGCGATTCTTGTTCTAATCTCTTCAAGGCATCTCCCATCAGATGTTATTACTGTTCCGAGATAATTGTACCTATTCACTTGTTGAAGAATATTCCCATTTACTTGTATATTACACTGTGGTATTTCGTTCTTCCTAGTGACGACCATAATCTGTGTCTTTTTACAATTTAATTCTAACCCTTGTTGTTCACTGTGTGTAACAACCGCATCTACTAAATTTTGCAGGTCCTGTTCATTGTCTGCAATCAAGACTGTATCATCTGCATATCTAATGTTATTGATGCATCGTCCCCCAATGTTGATTCCTTCCATATCTTCAATATTTCTGAAAATATTTTCACTGTACAGGGAAAACAGATCTGGAGACATTACACATCCCTGTCTCACACCTCTCTTAATAGGCTGATATTGGCTTACTTCATTATCAACTCTTATGGCAGCTTGTTGTTTCCAATATATGTTTTTTACAAGTCTAAGGTCTTTCCCATCAATTTGTAGATCTTCAAGCATCCTTATCATGTTGACATGTCTCACTTTATCAAAAGCCTTTGTGTAGTCAATAAAGCAAAGGTGTAGATCTTTGTTTACTTCTATAGAACGTTCGATTACGGTTCTCAGTATATACACAGCATTTACTGTACCCTTGCCTTCTACAAACCCACATTGTTCTTCTCCTATTTCAGGTTGTATTTTCCTCCTCACTCTTTGCATGATAATTCTTAGCAAAATCTTCGTGTATGAGAATCTTCGAAAAAGAATGTTCTAGAACAATTCAATATAAGACAAATGTAGATGTTCTAGAATAATTCAATATAAGACAAATGTAGATGTTCTAGAATAATTCAATATAAGACAAATGTAGATGTTCTAGAACAATTCAATATAAGACAAATGTAGATGTTCTAGAACAATTCAATATAAGACAAATGTAGATGTTCTAGAACAATTCAATATAAGACAAATGTAGATGGCCTCTCCACCGACTGCCTGTTCGTTTTTCACCCCATTGTGTTCTTCGCATTCTTGTCCGCCTCTTGAAAGGTTGTCTTATTTGTTTGTCTCTCAACCGATTGTATTCCTCGCATGCTCATCAGGAACCACTTGTCTGTTGCCAGCATATGTTTCTCAGCTGCCTGATAGTAACAAAGGCTTACAGCAAGCACACGGGCAGGTTCTGTATAGATGTTACACACTTTTTTTTTCTCCTGCGATTACTGCTTTTCTGTGGGTTCTTACTACTATAAGGAGAGAGAACGAACGAACGACCGAACGAACGAACGAACGTTATTTTCGAAGGGTAACAAATTGGGCACGCAAGCCCGTCTTACATTCGGCCCCTCCAATCACTCATCTTTCGTTCATCAGTGCATAGTGCATTCACATAGGGAAAACATTGTCAAATGAATGTTGTAAACATAAACAATGCATGTTACCATGTTATGAGACCGAATAACCCACCCACCCACCCCCCCCATATCCATCCGCAGTCCCCACCACACACAATCCGCCCAAAACCACACACTACCCACAGGCACACATTCCCCCAGTGCCCATATATCCCAGGTGACACCCACCCAAACACAGAATAGAACCACCAAACAACAACAAAAAAAAACCGCAGAAGCGAAGGAAGAACATAGCAAGTCCCAACAACCACAAGCCAGGACACCAAGAAAATACAATCAACAAGGGGTAGCATCCCAAGCACAAGAGCAAACATCCCACACCACGGCAGCAGCACAGAGCACACCGAGAAGAACAAGCACAAGGGGATAGGGCTACCAGAACCAAGGAGCACCAGAACCATCCCACCAGAACATATCAAACACCCCGCACACACAGCAGCAACTACCAAGCAACCCAGGAAAAACACAGACAACGCGCCCCCAACCGACCACAACAACCAACGCCAACAAGGAAACAGCCCCAAAGCCAAACAGACCAGACACAAAACAGGCCCCGCAAACACAAGCAAAACAGAACGGACAAACCAACGACACAATCCACACACAAAATACACACCAGCACGCACAAATGAGACGGCACCAGGCAAGAAACAGTGACAACACATGAAATCCACCAAATCCCCACAAACCCAGTCTCACTTTTTCCCAAACAATCCCACAAACCAGGCGACCCACGCGCCAGGACTAAGGAGTAATTGCCACCCAACAAGACACTGACCACTCCACCCACCACACACCCCTACAACACTTAAGAAGCCAACAGCCCCATAGCAGAAAAGAGCGAAAGACAATCCACCCCAAGCAAAAACCAGACAGCACATGCATATACACCAACCCAACGAGATCACCGCAAATCCCAAACTTAAGAGCGGGACAATCACAATCCAACTCCAACACGCGACGCAACCACCACACACACAAAAAACCCACCCCTAAAATTTCCCCTCAGCAACAACATAAGACACATCCAAGATCCCAAGGACATCCAGCAACCAACCCACGATCGAACTGCACACAAAAAAAGTAATAAATACACAGTTTGCGAACAGAAACAACAAAGACAAGCCCAATAAGTCCCATACCCTGTGGTCAAATGTCACAGACTGCCGTCTAAAAACACACACCCCACAACACCATAACGCAACAACCACACAACACCACGCCAGTCCCACAATTCAGCACCAACGGAACAAGTCAACAGACTTAATATCACCCACAATACATGGACGATGAAGCCCGATGCACCATGGAATTGTGGGTGGGTAGTGAAGGGTGGGTTAGCGCTAGAAACAGAGATCCCCACCACATCCCAATATCCCACACCGCAAGCCGCACCAGCAACCAAGAGAATTCATCTCAAGCGACCCAGCGAGCAATAAAACAAAAGAGCCCACTCCAAGCAAACCACCACGCCAGAGACAAGGCCTTCCAGAAGCACCCCCCCGGAAACAGGACAACAAATCCAACAACGAGAGAGACCACAACAAAATAGATTACAACTCAAAGCAGTAACCCCCGAACAGTCAAGCGCAACTAACAGGAGCCCATACACCCACAGCACCCACACCAGAAAAACACCACCACACCACCGAGCACATCCCAGCACACAGCAGCAAGGAAGCATAACCGACGCCACCACCAGCAACATCAGCGTGTCAATTAACACGCTTAAGTGCAACCCATGTACACATCAATGAAAGCAACCAGGAACACCATCCCTCTCACACAAACATAATATGCGCGCAAGAAAGCAACAAAAGACTTCCACACAAGGTCACCACAACACAGAGACCAGACCCAGCCATAAAAGATCACCCATTTACCCACATTCACTATCCAAGCACCCCAAAGTGCAGCCCCTCAGTCGCTAATACGAACAACCACACAGGAACACATTTTCCACCGACCACTATTACAGTTGTCATAACCGAGTTCACCTAAAAACAGTCACGCTCATGATCTACCCGAGAAAACAATGGTACAGACAACCCCAATTACACCCCCATAAAACAAAACGTTACAAACACATCCACCTCATATATCCCACATATACCTGTCATAGATATTACATTCCCTACACGTCTGAACACGAATTATAACATTTACAATCACAAAGAAATAGCCATCACCATTCTTGGATAACATGCCCACTATAAAATCGAACGTTCCCAACAACAGAATACTCCACACCATGGCCCAAAGCCTCACACAACAAACGCAGATCAAAAGTCGCAATTCGAAAACCAAACCCCACTCACATACGACCCACACCCTTCAATCAACCTAACAGAATCGAAAAACAATCCCACACACCCTACTTGCTCAGCCATAGGACCACCCCGCCCATACACACCTCACCTGACCTTCATGACTCACAACACGTGTGTTTAGGGTCACAAACATCACCACCCCCACATACACTATTTAAACGGATACCGTACAGCACTACACCATCCCACCAATATACCCAATTAGCCCATCAGAAACCCATACATCCAAATGCTCCCACATGAAAAACTATTTAAATCTATAATTACTACCAACCATGATAATCAAAGATTACACCAACCCATTCCTATACAACTACCTCACAAACATTCCGCTATATACCCTCCATCACAGCCAAATACATCACCCAATTCCATTAACACAATCATATTAAACCTCACAATACATTATAACACACACTTACAGTAACCAAATCTCAAATCAACATACCCCACCAAACAATTCAGGACGTCAGTACACACCAAAAACTCAACTAAAAGTACCTACAAACACCTCAAGATCCCTCCCAAAATACACAACACGCGTAACAAGAACAAATAAATTCATTACCCACTTAATACCCAAACACTTAGACACAGCAACAATACCACGACTCATACCATGAACAATCATATAAAAACACATCATAAATACACCATATGCCCCAATAAATCTAACTAACCAAGACAAACCCCGATATCCATTTCTTTACATACCAATTTCTCAAATACGACCCCAACAAAACCCCCAGTCTTCAATTAGTCTAACCAATATCCATACAATCGAACCTCAACACCCAACCCAACTAAAAAGGCTTCCCAACACAACAAGCCGGACATAACTCAACAGCGACAGGCATAACCCTAACCAGCCCACTCTTATAACAATTTCGACATAAATTACACAACGAAACCAACATAATCGCGAAAAAGAAAAAAAACAAAAACGACCTCACATCATTTATGTACATCCAAAAAACCCCATAACATGCCACATACACTTATTTTTATCCTCAAATCCACACATCACCCACCCAAACTACTCAACATTCAACAGTCTCCTGAAATCATAATTCACACAAAAAAGCACCCCCTCTCACACTATCCCATACTTAACTCCCCCAATCCCAAACAAACCCAATCCAATATTCCAACTAATAAGCATCATATTGTTACCTACCACCCACAGCCAAATTTTTAAACGAAATGACGCATTGTACAATCCAGCACCACTCAAACCTTCCACATCCTGCCCTACACAAACTCACTCGCAGACGCCCACAATCCCACCACCCAATAGAACACTTCACAATCCCCCACACACACAACTACCTCCAATAAAAATTCACACAAAACACATACATTCCCCCACCAAAATATCCACCCCCCCCCCTCATACACCATACCTCCCCACCCACACACACATGTCCCACCCACCCACATCCCCCACCAATCCCAGGCACACATGCATGCATCCACTTCACCATACCCATCCACACTTCCCCCCACTTCATACATCTCCCCCACACTCACACGTCCTCCACACATCCCATAACTACAAACACTCACACCACCCACAGATACTACACCACCCCCCACACACCCCCAACCACTCAGCAACCACACATCAGAGAGACATACATCAGGGAGAGAGGGGGGGGGGGTCGGAAATTTTATTTTCAAAGAGACAAAATTTGGGCAGGCAGGCTGAAAAATATGAAACGATAAAGAAATATGAGTGTGTGTGTTGTGTGTGTGTGTCTGTGTGTTAAGAGAGAGAGAGAGAGAGAATGTGTGTGCTGTGTGTTGTATAAAGAAAAAGAAAAAAAAAAGATTGGAGAGAGAGAGAGAGAGAAGAGAGAGAGAGAGAGAGAGAAGCGAGAAGAGAGAGAGAGAGAGAGAGAAACAGGGGTGGCAGATGCTACCATCAGGCTGTTGAAGTTAAGCCCTCCATAGTACATGTCGTACTACAGTTGGTAGATGTCTAGTGTGACTTCCCTTCCTCCACCGCGCACCAAAGAAAGATCTAGACCCATCTGACGAGGCTTAAACTGATTCACAAGCCAAAACTGACTATATACGTGATGCATTTATGTACGCTCGTTTATATGTCGTGTGTTTGTAACATATGTGTGAGTGTGTGATGTATATGTAGATATCGTTGGAATATATTCACTGTGAACAACTAATTCTGTTAAATTTTCACTAATTCATAACAATATTGTAGACACACTATTCTCAAAACACTTTCCTCTGGAAACGACATTCTCCTCTGCCCACAACACTCTCAAATTCTCCTCTGCCAACGACATTCTCCTCTGCCCACACACCTCAAATATTCTCCTCTGCAAACGACATTCTCCTCTGTCCAAACAACTCTCAATTCTACTCTGCCAACGGCATTTCCTCTGCCACAACACCCTCAAGTCTCTCCTCTGACAACGGCATTCTCCTCTGCCCACAACACCCTCAAATTCTCCTCTACAACGAATTCACTTCTGCCCACACACTCTCAAATTTTCCTCTGCCAACGACATTCTCCTCTGGCCCACAACACCCTCAATTCTTCTCTGCCAACGACATTCTCCTCTGCCCACAACACCCTCAAATTCTCCTCTTCCCACACTCTCAAAATCTCCTCTGCCAACGGCATTTCTCCTCTGCCCACAACACTCTCAATTCCCCTCTGCCCACACACCCCGATATTTCTCCTCTGCCAACGACATTCTCATCTGTTTCCCACATCTCAAATTCTCCTCTGCTCACACACCCTCAAAATTTTCCTCTGCCAACGATATTTTCCACATAATTCTCAAAACTAAAACCCCGCCCCGCCGCCTGCGGGATGTAGATAGTCATAATGTTTGACATGTTATGAGATCACAGGACTTGGTTTCAGCTGAAGTCGGAAATATTTTGGGCATTATTCTTAAGCAAGTGAATCGATTACAGTTATCTCGGAACAGTCATAAATCTGATGGGAGATACCTTGAAGAGATTAGAACAGAATTGCCATTGCGAAGGTAGCCTTTGCCAGATGAAAAACCTTACTGACCAATAAAAAGATATCAACCAAACGAGAAAAAGAGTGTTGAGATGCGCTTACATTGACCCTTTACTTTTGTATGGATGTGAGCGTGGACAATAAGTAGCCAAGCTGAAAAACATATGGTGGCTGTGGAAATGTGGTATCTGAGAAAAATGCAAAGAATACCATAGACAGACAGAAAAACCAATGAACAGGTCCTTCAAGAAACAAATGAAGAATCGTAAACTGATTAGAGTCATTAGACGTAGAATCAAAAAATTTTGGGCAAGTTATGAGAAGAAGTGACTTGGAGAAACTTGGTGACAACTGGCAAGATCGAAGGGAAGAGACCAAGGAAGACCGAGAGGTAAATACCTGGATGCTTGGCCACGTGGCATGGTCGAAATAGGAATACGAGCTGATCCACAACTTTGGTGATCGAGTGAGATGCAGAACATTACCGCCCACGCTTATCGCATGGCACATGATGGATGGATGACGGAAGTCGGAAAGACAGTGTTATAAATTATCTCTCGTCCACGCTCACTCATGACTTCCCTTCATGTGGTGAGTTGATATTTCCTGTGTCATGACATCCTGTACTGCTTTTAGTGGAAGATGTGTGTGTGACTGAAACTGGTCGCCTCAACCTGTAATCACATGAACTATATGTCATGGTGATGTGTATGTATAGCTATTACTACCATCTTATGTAATGTTGATTTTTATATATAAAGTTATATATCAATTTTTTAAACTGTGAAAACTTCAATAAAGATGACTGTAAAACGTTACTTTCTCGGATGGTACTTATTACGGTAAAGTGATGTTGGAGTAGACAGGAACTCACGTACTGTTGGGATTGATGGCAACTGACAGAGCGATAGTGTGTTTCATGTGCTTCACAAAGGCATAATAACTAAGCCCACGGAGGCGACCAGGGAGAGAGTTATACCTCTCCATGTTACAAAGCCTGGGCTGAATTGTAGAGACCATGTTTGCCCATGCAGCATGATCCTCTCTCGGCCTGCCTAGTGTGCTCCAGAGGAAAGATAATACCAATACGTTTGGAACAAGACAAGCTGCAGAAGCTGCCAGATCAGCGTAGCAATACTCTAACTGTCCACCTGTTAAGAGCTTCCATCCTAGACCAGCCGCCAACCAAGGCTTAATGCCTGGTCTGGCTTCTGCCATAACATTTAGTCCTTTAGGTTGCTTTTCTCGCATTAGGATAAGCTTGTACCCTCCCAATTGTTGTCCTCCGTCCGAAGTCGTTGTCATAATGTGGTGTGTCGGGTTTGGTGAGTGTCGTCCAACATTTGGTGCTAAGAGAAAGCAGACAGTACCGTCTACTGTCATACGGTAGCTCAATTGTATCTGACTAAAATCCAACATTCGGCGTAAACAGAAAGCAGTAGTACCGTCTACTGTCGTACGGTAGGTCAGTCATATCTTACCATAGTATGTCTACATTTGTTTGCCGCAATATAAACATCCATATCTCAGTAACCAACTGAGGGAAAATTATGAGATTTAGTATATAACCTTATCATTATGTCCACCAACAAAATAAATTTTTGTTCTGGAGATTTTACAGCATATTTCAATGTTTGTTTATATGTGGTATATAATTTATGGCTCCGGGATTAATACCATCATTTTAAACAGTATTACAGCTTCACCAAAACACATCCCCGCTTTTTTTAAAATTTTCTCGTGGTTTTCGTTTTGAAACAAACAGCGCGAAGTTAAAATGGGATTGTTCAGAGGTGTCTCCAAATGGGGGTTCTTTCATGAAACGTGATTATATAAATAAACTAGCTGACAAGGCCCGTCTTCGCCCAGCTCCTGGCGGGATCGATCGATCTATCTATCTACCTACCCACCCACCTACCTTTCTGCCTACCTACCTACCTGTCTGTCTGTCTATCAACTAGTCCGCGCTATTAATATTGATAAAAGTTACTGGAAAAAATGTGAGGACCATGTGTTGAAAGAGGAAGAGGACTATTGGAGAAAGGATGGATTGAATTTTATGCAACCGAGAACAATCATCAACCTACTGGAATTGTCCGACACAGATTAAGGTCTGAGCAGATAGCAGACCTTAATCTACGTACACTTACTGGGATATTTTGCTCCAACTATTCAGACGAATTGCAGGCCCTAAACATTACAGCATCAGCATAATGTCAGTGGCAACAGTTTGTATTCCATAGTGATGAATTTTCAATTTCGCAAGCCCTCAGCGGTAACAAACAACTGTATTGAAACACCACACACACTAAACTCATTGAATACCAACAGAAGAGTAATATTGCGGTGGAAACTTACATATTGTGGCATAACAAGAAACGTGAGAGCAAACACGTTGTCAAAATAGGGGACAACACACGTGCATACGAATCAATCTATAAACTTCAATGAAAAGAGGACCAACATCTTGGTCGTTAAGAAGAAAGCTCACTACAGAGACACTGACAACTATTTTCATAGTGCAAAACAAGGTAATCATGTTCCGTCTCTGAACGGTAAACAGCAGAGTAGACAGTCCTTTCACAAAGACTCAAAGCGGGTCTCTCATCCATGTGTACGTGTGAACAAACTACACAGACAGCTGAACAGATCCTTAAAAATGGAAACATGATGACTAAATTGCGGTATCATTTCTGGTCACGAAGGTCCATACGCACATCTATTTGGAAGCTTTCACGAACTCAATATAAAAAGCTAACATGAATACTTGTGTAAATTTTATTAACCAGCAGCTGAAGAAACAAGAAGGAAATGAAAAATAAGGTAAGAAATATATTCCTTTCTACTTTCCTGTTAATTTACAAATTATTTACCCCGTGCCTCTGTAAATTCTCTGTCTTTACTAATATTACACATTGCACCCCTCTCGGGATTCTCCGTGGTGAAGTGGTCAAGCCGTCTGACTCGGGCTCCAAAGGTTGTATGTTTCGATTCCGGGCCGCGTCCTTCATTTCACGAGTGCATTTTTTCGGAGACTCCCGAGGGTCGTCGCTGGAGCTACGGAGTTCGTGCTTTGTGCGACGCTTTCCGCGCTGCGGAAAGAAACTTAGCCATATAGGGATAACAACCCGGTGCAATGCAGCCGACCCTGTCGATTATTAAGCTACTTCTTTCATTGCATCCCACTCCATACGATCCGGATACGCCTTTGTGTGTCATCTGAATTGGCGTGTCTCCCATTACTGGAAACATAAATTTGTTAGCGAGAAATCACTAGTTTGTTCAGCAAAACATCAAGGAATGTCGCCGCTTTCGATGATTTAAGTTGTTTTTGGACATATCAAGAGGGTAAAATATAAGACGTGCTGGAAAAATTTCATAACGATGTAACAGACCAGTTTTCAAATAATTCATCGTAAATGAAGGCACGTCTTTGTGGGACATACTATAAGATCTACCATTTCTGTTGAGAATAATTGCCTGTAAAAGATACGAACTTTCAAAAGATGTGAAGCACATGTGCTAGCAACACACACGTATTGCCACGGGACATCTAAAGTAATGCCACAATATTACTGTGGTTAGTTTAAAGAAGTAATATCGAATTTATTGCACCGAGTTTTAACCCAAACGGCTAGATCTTTTTTCGCAGAGCGGCCAGGTGAAAGCGTCAAACAAAGCAAGAACATTGTAGCTCCAGCGACGACACCAGAACCTTTAGATGCACAACCCAGCCAGCCATGGACAAGTCTAAAGATTACGATGACTTCTGCAATTGACAGGAAATGTTCCTACACAGATCATAGCAATATCACAGTTAGGCTTCCAAAGACATATTAGGTCAGTTTTATGAGATGATGTGATTTATAATTGTATTTCTAAGTGAGAGGTGGATTCTGTTTACCAACTGCAATACTCACTTCCTTGAGCGAGCCAAACTGTGGCAGTCCCCCATCCTCTTGCCTAGACACAGATGTCACACACTTGAGGTGGAGGTATGTTGCCCTCTGTTTATTTTGTTGTCTAGAGTAACTTCAGATCTCCCATGTGTTGCCAGGATAGCCTCACATCTCCCCATGTCATGCTAAACAGTAGTCACGGATCTCCCCGTTGTTGCCAGGATAGCCTCACATCTCCCCCTAAGGCAGTCTTACATATTCCCATTTTTTATGCCAGAGTAATCTTGGATCTCCCATATTTTGTGCCAGAGTAATCTTGGATCTCCATATGTTTTGTGCCAGAGTAATCTTGGATCTCCCCATGTTTTGTGCCAGAGTAATCTTGGATCTCCCCATGTTGTGTCATGTATTCCTGGATCTCCCCATGTTTTGTGTCAGTGTAGTCTTGGGCTTCCCCATGTTTGTGTCAATGTAATCCTGGATTTCCCGTGTTTTGTGCAAGAGTAATTTTGAATCTTCCCATGTTTGTGTCAATGTAATCCTGGATCTCCCATGTTTTGTGCAGGGGTAATCTTGAATCTCCCCATGTTTTGTGCCAGAAGCCTTGGATTTCCCCATGTTTTTGTAACAGTGTAGTCTTGGACCTCCCCATGTTTTGTGTCAATATAATCCTGGATCTCCCCGTGTTTTGTGCAGGGGTAATCTTGAATCTCCCCATGTTTTATGCCAGAAGCCTTGTATCTCCCCATGTTTTATGCCAGAAGTCTTGGATCTCCTCATGGTTTGTGCCAGAAGTCTTGGATCTCCCCATGTTTTGTGTCAGAAGTCTTGAATCTCCCAATTTTTTGTGCCAGAAGTCATGGTCTTGAATCTCCCACTTTTTTGTGCCAGAAGTCTTGGATCTCCCCATGTTTTGTGCCAGAAGTATTGGATCTTCCATGATTTGTGCCAGAAGTCTTGGATCTCCCCATGTTTTGTGCCAGAAGTCTTGGATCTCCCCATGTTTTCTGCCAAAGTCATGGATCTCTCCCATGATTTGTGCCAGAAGTCTTGGATCTTCCCATGGTTTGTGCCAGAAGTCTGGGATCTCCCCATTTTATTGTGCCAGAAGTCTTGGATCTCACCATGTTTTGTGCAGAAGTCTTGGATCTCCCCATGTTTTGTGCCAGAAGTTGTGGACCACTATTACAGTCTGGGCACCATACAGCCAGAGACAAAAAGGCAACCAGATTCTCTACCCATGTGCCCTGCTGTTGAAGCATCTTCTGTCTGAGCCAGAATGAACTTGAATCAATATCACACCTGGAACATGTCATTCTACCAAACAAACAACAACAACAAACATTGCCACATCCTTGCCAACAACATCAAAGTGAATTTCAAACAATATATCATGGAATTCAGCAAATGTATTTTGATTTAATCAACACAAAATACGAACTAAACATGTAATGCTAAATGAAAAATAATTGTAATGTAACACAGAATCTCACAATGGAAACTTCACATTGAATTCTTAAATAATTAACAGCCCAAGGTTAGATGATGGAACCATCATCCACACATTATAAGATGGGAAAAACTAATCTAGTGTTAATATTGAAATAATTCAGTTCAAATGACATGGCGGGAATAATCTGTCCATGTGAGATAAAATGATCCTCCTAATGTGATGAGATCACATTACAAGGTGGGTATAGGCATT
The DNA here is from genome assembly GCA_014155875.1 of Cepaea nemoralis. Taxonomy (NCBI): domain Eukaryota; kingdom Metazoa; phylum Mollusca; class Gastropoda; order Stylommatophora; family Helicidae; genus Cepaea; species Cepaea nemoralis. Next base: position 91,526 of record JACEFZ010003652.1, on the reverse strand, counting down.
AAATACAACATATTCGTTGACACATAAGATGTAAGAAATCAACACAAATGAGAAAGAAAATAACCAAAAATGACAAGGGAAAAAATCATCCTTGTGTGAGAAATGAAACAATCATCCACGCATCATCATCATGTGCCCTGCTAACTGGCATAGGTGTCCATGTCTCTCCACAGATCCTGGTCCCTGGTGTTCTGGATCAATTATGTTAACGGCATTCTTCACGCCACTGTTGCAGTCCATCCAGCTTGATTTCTCTTAGTCTGTCCATTCTAGTGATGTCTCCTGTCATCATGATGTTTCCCAAAGTCTCTATCTCATAACATGAGCTAAGAACACTGTCTCCTTCTAATATTCATAAATGCTGTTCTACTATCATTACTTTGTCCAGGCACTCATTGTGAGTTACTCTGACAGTTCAAGGCATCATGTGCGTTTAAGAAATAATCATCTTTATGTGAGGAGGAAATTACCCATCCAGACATGACTAGGGAAATAATAATCCTTACATGACAAGAGAAATAATCATTCCCACATGAAAATAATCATCTTTACATGACAAGGTACCTAACCATCCCCCTCGTGAGAAAGTAAATCATCATCATTACATGAGAAGGGAATAATCATCATTAAATGAGAAGGGAAACAATCATCCCAACCAACACCAGAGATGTGAAACTAACATATGCCTGGGACTCAATGAGCTATAGTTATAGAGCAGATTGCCTTCATTATCAGCTTTATGACCTCCATTGGACTACAATCCCTTTCACATTAATGTCTGAAATGTGGCTGATATGTTCACTGGACTGTTCATCTTGAGGCTGGGATGGGCCCTATTTGTAACTTCTCTTCTGATGTTGAACAGCGCTGAGTAATGGGAAAATAAGCCACAGCTACAAGTATCTAGGACCCAATGGATAACAATAACAGACAGGGCTCTGGCAGTCACAACACAGGTGTTGCTGTTGGGGTGTGAAGTGCAGGACCTCCACAGAAACTAGGTCAAGGCATAACCAGGTGTAGTAGCCTTCATCACCACCTGTCCTCCCCAGACATATGCTGGCAATGATCTATAGCCTCTATGAGAGTCTGGTTCTACCTCAGAACTGTACAAGTGGCAGACAGAAGCTGGTCCTATCCTGGCCAGTCAGGCAGATAACTATAAGCCTGCACAACTCCACAGACTAGAGTCAGTACAGAGCAGTCATGGCCCCTGTTCCCTGTCTGTAGAACCCTGGCCGCATGGTGCCAGCAAGCATATCTTGTATAGACCATCAGCACTCGCTGGATGATGGGGTCAACATGACGCTGCCTGCCTTCACTTCCATGGTACTTATTTTAAGCTGGCTGGTCAATGTGTAAACTTCCAGTCTTGATGGGAATGGGAATTCACAAGCACTGGGCTGGCAGGCCTATTTCCAACCACTACATTACTGAGGCTCTCCATACACTTTTGTAGTTCCCTGTAACTACAGTCCCGCAGGTAGAAGGGGGAGAGCTGTCACTAACTTTAGTGAGATACACAGGCATACTTGGCCATGACAGACACAGGGAGTGTTTGTTTCAACCAGGGATACAACAGAGTAAACTAAAGGAAGCCAGTTGATCTGCCAGTTAGGCTAGGTTGGAATGTGTAATTACACGGACACATGCAGTTTGAGATATACACAGCCTGAACTGTTGTGTGTGAGTGTGGCTAAGGGCAGTGAACACTATCTCACAATCCCCACAAACTGGGTGAGGGAAATCTGGAAACATACAGCATTGCACTGATTTTCACAATGCTATGGCTGTTCCCATTCAGAAGGCAATGACAGCTAATGAAAATAACATTGTCTAGAAAATCACACACAGCCAATAAATGTTGGGCTGGATGATGTTGTCCTGTAAAAGGATATGTAAGTCACTTTAGTCATTGTGTGTATGTGAGTTCTGAACAGTACACATGAGAAACCTCTGATGGTAGCAGCAATATGCTTTCTGAGGACAATGTACAGAAACATCACAGATGGACATAATTTCATAAAACTGTCCCAAAACAAAAACAAACCTATCATCTACTGCCTATGGTACCATGTGGTTAGGGATTTCTTTTTTGCCCGTGACCGGAAAAAAAAACACCTTACTGAAGATTTAAACCTGAGTCTCTCAAATAACAAGCTGACATTCTTAGCCTGTCAGCCAGCCACTCCTCAAGAAATCATAAAGTGACAGAAAACAAATGAGACAATATTTAAAGAAGCAGATGAAAGCTGCATCTTTATCAGAGAAATGAGATGCAAGCAGTCAAGATTTGTTGGCAATGTGATCATGAGAAATGAACTTGTAAACTTTGCGACAACTGACAATTTCATGGGAAAAGAACAAAACAAAGCGATAAATACCTAAATGGCTTGGCCAAATGTCATAATGGAGACAATAACACAGAGCTGAAACTACAGTCATCATGTGGCATGGTGGGCCATGATTGCTCGCTTGTATCAGTGTATGATGATGATGACATCTGTATGTTGGTGATGAATATAACAAAGGGGATGGTGCTTTATTTCAGCTGTTCCTCCCTTAGAAATACCTGCTTCCCAGTGTATGAGACTCGATCAACCTCACACTGTACTGTGGTTAGATACAATTCTACTCTGTCACAGCGGGGAACGAACCCAGGACGGCTTTATTGGCAGGTGAAGATGCTAAACACCAGCACTTCAAGCAAGGAAGGGAAACAACTGAACATTGAACAGGGGCAGATAACTGACCTGGTTTCCCCCCAGACATGTGCTGGCAATAAAGGCGGCCAGCATGAGGTTGACCAAATGAGCCATGAGTGTGGGCGGGTCTATATACAAATAGGGGTCTAGCACCAGAAACACACTATTCCTCAAGGTGTGTAAGAAGGGCACTTTACCTGCCCCTTGGCACACACTCTACATGCCACAATGGTATGCAAATAAACTCCATGCCCCCCCCCCCCCCACTTGCCCAATGACCTGCTCTAGTTGACAATGCTTCCAGGGAGCTAGGCTTCTAGAGCACAAGCTGACACAGCTGTCTGCCACGGCCTAGATGTACATAACATCCCCCTGGGACTTGTCTCGCAGAGTCAGTGGCTTGTTCTTGTAGATGTGCCACAGCTCGGCCACCAGGTCACCCATCACCACTTCGTTGGAGTTGCTGAAGATGACAAACAGAACGAAAGCTCCGTCCCTCCTCAGGTACTGGCGGCCAAACTTGCTGACCAGGTTACGGTCGTACTCAGTGATGATCTCTCCCTTGGCCTTGAGAAACTTCTTCACGTTGTAAATGTATTTGAGCCCCTGCACACAGAACAATAGAGTAACAATTGAATATCTGTAAGTACTGAGTACATGCACACACAACAATAGAGTGGCAGTTGAATGCCTGTAAGTACTGAGTACATGACCACACAACAATAGAGTGGCAGTTGAATGTCTGTGAGTACTGAGTACATGCACACACAACAATAGAGTGGCAGTTGAATGCCTGTAAGTACTGAGTACATGACCACACAACAACAGATTGGCAGTTGAATGCCTGTAAGTACTGAGTACATGCACACACAACAATAGAATGGCAGTTGAATGTCTGTGAGTACTGAGTACATGACAACACAACAATAGAGTGACAGTTGAATGTCTGTAAGTACTGAGTACATGACAACACAACAATAGAGTGGCAGTTGAATGCCTGTAAGTACTGAGTACATGACCACACAACAACAGATTGGCAGTTGAATGCCTGTAAGTACTGAGTACATGACAACACAACAATAGAGTGACAGTTGAATGCCTGTAAGTACTGAGTACATGACAACACAACAATAGAGTGACAGTTGAATGTCTGTAAGTACTGAGTACATGCACACACAACAATAGAGTGGCAGTTGAATGTCTGTGAATACTGAGTACATGCACACACAACAATAGAGTGGCAGTTGAATGCCTGTAAGTACTGAGTACATGACCACACAACAACAGATTGGCAGTTGAATGCCTGTAAGTACTGAGTACATGACAACACAACAATAGAGTGACAGTTGAATGTCTGTAAGTACTGAGTACATGCACACACAACAATAGAGTGGCAGTTGAATGTCTGTGAGTACTGAGTACATGCACACACAACAATAGAGTGGCAGTTGAATGTCTGTAAGTACTGAGTACATGACCACACAACAATAGAGTGGCAGTTGAATGTCTGTAAGTACTGAGTACATGATCACACAACAATAGAATGGCAGTTGAATGTCTGTGACTACTGAGTACATGATCACACAACAATAGAATGACAGTTGAATATCTGTAAGTACTGAGTACATGAACACACAATAATAGAGTGGCAGTTGAATGTCTGTGAGTACTGAGTACATGCACACACAATAGAGTGGCAGTTGAATGTCTGTAAGTACTGAGTACATGCACACACAATAGAGTGGCAGTTGAATGTCTGTAAGTACTGAGTACATGCACACACAATAGAGTGGCAGTTGAATGTCTGTATGTACTGAGTACATGCACACACAACAATAGAGTGGCAGTTGAATGTCTGTGAGTACTGAGTACATGATCACACAACAATAGATGGCAGTTGAATGTCTGTGAGTACTGAGTACATGATCACACAACAATAGAGTGACAGTTGAATATCTGTAAGTACTGAGTACATGCACACAACAACAGAGTGGCAGTTGAATGTCTGTGAGTACTGAGTACATTCACACACAATAGAGTGGCAGTTGAATGTCTGTAAGTACTGAGTACATGCACACACAATAGAGTGGCAGTTGAATGTCTGTGAGTACTGAGTACATGATCACACAATAATAGAATGACAGTTGAATATCTGTAAGTACTGAGTACATGAACACACAACAACAGAGTGGCAGTTGAATGTCTGTGAGTACTGAGTACATGCACACACAATAGGGTGGCAGTTGAATGTCTGTAAGTACTGAGTACATGCACACACAATAGAGTGGCAGTTGAATGTCTGTAAGTACTGAGTACATGCACACACAATAGAGTGGCAGTTGAATGTCTGTATGTACTGAGTACATGCACACACAACAATAGAGTGGCAGTTGAATGTCTGTAAGTACTGAGTACATGCACACACACACAATAGAGTGGCAGTTGAATGTCTGTAAGTACTGAGTACATGATCACACAACAATAGAGTGGCAGTTGAATGTCTGTATGTACTGAGTACATGATCACACAACAATAGAATGGCAGTTGAATGTCTGTGAGTACTGAGTACATGAACACACAACAATAGAGTGGCAGTTGAATGTCTGTAAGTACTGAGTACATGAACACACAACAATAGAGTGGCAGTTGAATGTCTGTGAGTACTGAGTACATGACCACACAACAACAGATTGGCAGTTGAATGTCTGTAAGTACTGAGTACATGAACACTCACAATAGAGTGGCAGTTGAATATCTGTAAGTACTGAGTACATGCACACACAACAATAGAGTGGCAGTTGAATGTTTGTATGTACTGAGTACATGACCACACAACAACAGATTGGCAGTTGAATGTCTGTAAGTACTGAGTACATGAACATTAAAAAAATCAATAAATACTGGGGGTTGATTGCAAGGCCCTGTCAAGGAGATGCAACTAAATGTGTAACCATCTATCTGTCTGTCTATCTATATATCTATCTATCTCTCAATGCAGTATATGTGAGGAGTGTGTGTAGATAGGTAGGTTAGAAAGTGTTTAGGTAGGTAGGTTAGCAAGTGTGTGTGTAGGTAATTAGTTAGGTATGAGTGTGTACACAGATAGTTAGGTAAGTGTGTAGATAGGTGGTATGTATGAGTGTGTACGCAGGTAGTTAGGGAAATGTGTGTACGTAATTAGCAGGTAAGTAGGTAGGTAGTTAGACAAGTAGTTAGATAGTTAGTAGGTAGGTATGTAGGTAGGTAGATAGCAGATAGTTAGGTGTGTGTGCACAGGTAGTTAGGTAAATTTGTGTTGTTAGGTATGTAGGTAGTAGTTAGGCAGGTATGAAGGCAGTTAAGTAGGTAGTTAGCAGGTAGGTAGGTTAGTTAGTTAGTTAGTTAGCTTAGTTAGTCTCGGTTCCAACTTCACGGCAACAGGATCATCCCCATTATGCTCCGTTCCTGTGCCAGTGAATATCAACATAGAAATGCTCCTCACTGCCCAATGTGGAAAGTGGAATAGACAGGAGTCTCGGCAAGCCAACAGCCCGCACAGGTACACTGTGTATAATGCCGCCACCAATGGGGGCCAAACACTAAAGTCCTTCGCAAAGAGATACAGTTCAATCGTTGATGGAATCGCAGTCACAGAAAGACTTCACTGACCTGGGTTTTTATCTCATTTGGCTGCAGTCTCTTTCCGCAGGGCGAAACTCACCGAAATCGCCGCACAAAGAGCACAAACGCTGTAGCTCTAGTGACGACTCCAGCAGTCCTCAGTGAAAAGTGCACTTGTGACTTGTAACAGCAAATCCAGTCAATAAGCACAGTCTGGTCCCATCGTTCCGAACATGCAGTTCACGCTACAAACAACCGCGGACAGATGTAAAAGCATTCCACATGAAATTCACAGCTCACAGTGTCGCGCCACGCACTCACTCAGTAGCAGGGTGACGGAACCATGCACTACCAGTCCAACATGAGGAAAATGTCGAATGCAAACCATAGCCACAAGCGTAAACACTCCAGAGGCCTTAACGGTTCAAATGCCTATCCGCCATGTTGGGGACCGGAAGTCCCTATAGACTGTAGACTAAGTCCTACAGTCCAAGCCTCCTAGGTAGGGAGGTATGTGTACATAGGTAGTTAGGTAAGTTTGTGTAGTGAGATATGTAGGTATTTAGGTATGTAGGTAGTCAGGTATGTAGGTAGTTAGGTATGTAGGTAGGTAGTTAAACAGGTAGTTAGGTGTGTGTACACAGGTAGTTAGGTAATTTTGTGTAGTTATGTAGGTAGGTAAATAGTTAGATATGTAGGTAGGTAGTTAGGTGGGTAGGTTAGGTATGTAGGTAGGTAGGTAGATATGTAGGTAGGTATTTAGGTGGGTGGGTTAGGTATGTAGATAGGTAGGTAGTTAGGTATGTAGGTAGGTGGTTAGGCAGGTAGTTAGGTATGTAGCTAGGTAGTTAAGACAGGTAGTTTGGTGTGTGTACACAGGTAATTTTGTGTAGGTATGTAGATAGTTAGGTATGTAGGTAGGTAGTTAGGTAGGTAGATAAACAGGTAGGTAAAAGTTTGAGTGTATTTCTACAGACAGTGAACTTACCCCAAGTGCCCACTTATAGACCCAGAAGAGGAAGTTGATGACAGTTGCCACGGTAACCAGAAACATCCAGAACCACAGGAAGGCAAAGATCTTCTCGTTGAACATGTTGATGGGCAGAGTGCACTGGACGGTGTAACTACAGGGACATGATGACACAGCATTCAATACCAATCATTCCTAAGTCAATGTACAATAAGTGGTAGAGTGACTATTTCTGTATAACCAGGAAGTATAGGACCATCCTGTGCTGGAAACATCCCACAAAGCTTGGTGCAAGATTGGAAGAAGATGATGATGATAAAGACAGGACCCGTCCCCACACCTGCTAGTGTACTGGCTACATAAGTTAACATGTGTATCCAGGTAGTTTCCTGTTATTGTCTGTGATGTGATGCAGCCATAACATTTACTAGTTCTGAATGCACGGAGGAATAGGCAGCCTAAATACCCCTCACTTTAGCAGGTAATGAGCCCAGAGGTCAAACCCTCATCCGACCACACTCATGACATCATCAGTGCATTGCCTAATGAGCTTGGCTAATGCTGCGGCCTTTATTCGGTATCATCATGTGCAATGCCAGCTGGTGCAGGCATTCATGTCTCGTCTGGATCAACTGATGATATTCCTCCATGCCAGTCTCAGTCCATCCAGCATCATTTCCCTGAGTCTGTCTCTGCCTCTCTTCCCACTGATCTGTCCAGTTACCACGACTGTGTTGGCTATATGGGCTAGCCCCACTAATGTATTCCACTTGATCTCGATGGTCAGGATGTCAATGTACGTAGGATCTTTCACTTCCCAGAACCAAGGCTCCCATTGTAAGTGGGCTCCATCCAGCAGTCCAGATCCATGTTTTGTTTAAACCTCTACCTCAATGAAGATTCAAACACATGATCATCAGGCAAGCATGTTGGCCTATGTGCTGCCACAGCGCCCCATTTCATATATATATATATATATATGTATGTATATGTGTGTGTGTGCATGTGCGCGTGTGTGTGCGCACGCGCATGTGTGTGTAGAGTTTTATTGTGATTGCTCGCTTGGAAGTCAAGCGTAGTCCACACTTGTGTTACAACCTGTATACGTGTAATCAATGCTGACATAATCAGTACCACAGAAATAACACATGTTCATCCAGTGTTTCCATGAGCTTGTCTAGTCTTCCTTAGGCTGAGATTGCACACAGTTTATGGCTGATTTCACTTGAGCTGAACATGGCATGACACAAGTTGAACGTGGCAGGACACAAGTTGAACGTGGCAGGACACAAGTTGAACGTGGCACGACACAAGTTGAACAAGCCACAAACTGTGTGTTTTGAAGATTGTACAACAAACTTCACTGAAATACCTTATCAGGATTGTTGTTGGTGTGTGTGTGTGCGTGTGTGGTGTGCAACTGAATGGACCTGACTGTCTTTTCAAGAGTAAGGGGAGTCTCTCTCCCCCTTGCCCAGACAAACACTGGTGTTTCATTATCAGAGTCTATGTCATTCGGTTCACGGTGCAATTTGTTGATAGGTCACTGGGGTCCTCACTACAGCCTGAGAATTCATGTTTTATGCATTACTTTCTGCAGGCCACTCAGCGGAGTAAGACCGAGCCATATGGGGTACAACTGGTGCAATGAAGTCGCTATTCCTGCCTTCATTCCACCCCCTCCCCGAAACTCTAATTCACAACTATGGGATAAGTTTACAACAGGCTACAGCCTCAGTTAACTGATTCATAAGTGCCAAATATGTTCAAGATAAATTTAAGGGTTTAAGGATGGCAGGATGGACTTCACCAGGTTTGATCCCATACAGATCAGCCAAGAATATTGTATTTGTGAATTGAATGACAGTCCGGAATCAATCCCACAACCTTTGGAACACAGGGCAGGTGACTAAACCACTTCATCACAGACACCCTAAAGTTCAAAATCAGTTAGGCATTCAACTGAATACCAAGATAAACGTAATCTCCAGGAGGAAGAGTAGTCCAGGAAGCTTGAGAGAATCTGTGATGTTGTAATATTCTATGTGCAAGTGGTCAGCTGGCATGTGAAGGCTGAGTGAGGACAGCACAAGAAACAGCAATGAGCAGCAAGACTACAGTTGATGACCACTTCACAACACAAACATGGGGACACACATGAGGGCAGCAACTCACGTGATGACATTAGACAGCTGCCACATGTCCACGTCACAGAAGGTCACTTTAGGGAAGTATGGAGACTCATTCCACCAGTCTTTCCTTGGAATGTCGGCCACACTGGCCAGGAGGCTGAACCCATATGGGATATACCTGGGCAGTCAGGAACACAGATTTCAAATATATAACTCTCTTTCTTTGTGACTTTCTTTCTTCCATTCTCTCATCTTGCTGTCTCTGATTCTATTTCCCTTATTTATGTCTGTCTATCCACCTCTCTGATAGTCTATGTATGTTTTGCCCTATCTCTCTGACATTGGTAAAACCTCCACTGGGGAGCAAGCACAACAGGAGACTTCTGACCATCAGAAGTTGTCCCCCCATGCCAAATATTTCAGCTCCTTTACCTTCTTGAAACTCTCAGGGCCATGGTCATGACTCCTGGACGTTTTTCTCCTGTCATGCATATTAATCTCATTGAGATGTTTTCCTGATCAACATCGCTAAGTGTGTCTGCCCAGAAGCCATCCTACCCTCTGGAGCGAACATTGGGCACCCGGTGCAACTACCAACGTTCACGCTGACAGTGGGAAAGCCAACTTCTTCCTCTGGCAGTTGTTCGCAGTCTTCACCTCTGCCTTGGTGGCTAGCTTTGACCCAGTCAGTCCACGTAATTGCTGCTGTATCACTTTTTTGTACCTAATTCACAGCTTGCGGATCCACCCAAACTACAAGCATGAAATCAGCTTCTTTTAAGCTTCAATCAATAGGTCATCCTTCTTACAAGCAAACTACAATAATGAAATCAGTTTTCTTTAAGCTAAACTACAAGCATAAAAGCAGATTTCTTTAAGACAAACTACAATCATGAAAACAGCTTTCTTTAAACCAAACTACAATCATGAAATCAGCTTCCTTTAAGCCAAACTACAATCATGAAATCAGTTTTATTTAAGCCAAACTACAATCATGAAATTACATCTTTATAGGTATCATTTAGTACAAATAAGCTTCAGCCATCAAAATTATGGAACATGAAGATCATACCATTCGCCCAGGACCCGCTGTAGAATGAGGAACACCATGATGTCGATGACAACAAACAGAAACTTGGTCAAGAGGTACAAGCCAGTCAGATAAGTACCAAATCTGTGAACAGACATGACACATTGGTTTTATTGGCTAGTCTGTTCGTTAATTTAGTTTGTTAATTGTCCAGGCTGAATTCTTTCATTGTGAAAACCCACCCACAAAAGAATAATTACAGTGTGTGGGATTCTGGTGTATGTACATGTTGGTCTTTGCTGGTGCCAGAGTTTGTGCACTGTGGTGAGATTTCCTTGTGAGACAGGTGAGACTTGAACACTTGTGACGCTGTCTGTGTGCAGTGACTATTTAGACAGTAATCCAAATGGATCTGCCTCGGTACAGGGAATTACATACATCCATGCTGGGGATCTACATACATCAGACATGCTGGGGATCTACATACATCAGACATGCTGGGAATCTACATACATCAGACATGCTGGATCTACATACCAATCAGACATGTTGGAATCTACATACATCACATGCTGGAATCTACATACATCAGACATGCTGGATATCTACATAAATTAGACATGCTGGGAGTCTACATACATCAGACATGTTGGGAATCTACATACATCAGACATGCTGGAATCTACATACATCTACATGCTGGGATCTACATACATCAGACATGCTGGAATCTACATACATCAGACATGCTGGAGATCTACATACATCAGACATGCTGAGATTGACATACATCAGACATGCTGGGGATCTACATACATCAGACATGCTGGGAATCTACATACATCAGACATGCTGGATCTACATACATCAGACATGCTGGATATCTACATAAATTAGACATGCTGGGAATCTACATACATCAGACATGTTGGGAATCTACATACATCAGACATGCTGGGATCTACATACATCAGACATGCTGGGAATCTACATACATCAGACATGCTGGGAATCTACATAAATCAGACATGCTGGTATCTACATACATCAGACATGCTGGGAATCTACATACATCAGACATGCTGGATATCTACATAAATTAGACATGCTGGGAGTCTACATACATCAGACATGTTGGGAATCTACATACATCAGACATGCTGGGAATCTACATACATCAGACATGTTGGATATCTACATACATCAGACATGTTGGGAATCTACATAATCAGACATGCTGGATATCTACATACATCAGACATGTTGGGAATCTACACATCAGACATGTTTGGGATCTACATACATCAGACATGCTGTATATCTACATACATCAGACATGCTGGGGATCTACATACATTAGACATGTTGGGAATCTACATACATCAGACATGCTGGAATTGACATACATCAGACATGCTAAGGATCTACATACATCAGACATGCTGGGAATCTACATACATCAGACATGCTGGGAGTCTACATACATCAGACATGCTGGGGATCTACATACATCAGACATGCTGGGAATCTACATACATCAGACATGCTGGGAATCTACATACATCAGACATGCTGGGGATCTACATACATCAGACATACTGGGAATCTACATACATCAGACATGCTGGGAATCTACATACATCAGACATGCTGGAGATCTACATACATCAGACATTCTGGGGATCTACATACATCAGACATGCTGGGAATTGACATACATCAGACATGCTGGGGATCTACATACATCAGACATGCTGGGAATCTACATACATCAGACATGCTGGGGATCTACATACATCACACATGTTGGGAATCTACATACATCAGACATGCTGGGGATCTACATACATCAGACATGCTGGGAATTGACATACATCAGACATGCTGGGGATCTACATACATCAGACATGCTGGGGATCTACATACATCAGACATGCTGGAGATCTACATACATCAGACATGCTGGGAATTGACATACATCAGACATGCTGGGGATCTACATACATCAGACATGCTGGGAATCTACATACATCAGACATGTTGGGAATCTACATACATCAGACATGCTGGGAGTCTACATACATCAGACATGCTGGATATCTACATACATCAGACATGCTGGGAATCTACATACATCAGACATGCTGGGGATCTACATACATCAGACATTCTGGGGATCTACATACATCAGACATGCTGGGAATTGACATACATCAGACATGCTGGGAATTGACATACATCAGACATGCTGGGAATTGACATACATCAGACATGCTGGGATCTACATACATCAGACATGCTGGGGATCTACATACATCAGACATGCTGGGGATCTACATACATCAGACATGTTGGGAATCTACATACATCAGACATGTTGGGAATCTACATACATCAGACATGCTGGGAATCTACATACATCAGACATGCTGGGGATCTACATACATCAGACATGCTGGGGATCTACATACATCAGACAGCTGGGGATCTACATACATCAGACATGCTGGGGATCTACATACATCAACATGCTGGGAATTGACATACATCAAGACATGCTGGGAATCTGACATACAGCAGACATGCTGGAATCTACATACATCAGACATGCTGGGGATCTACATACATCAGACATGCTGGGAATTGACATACATCAGACATGCTGGGATCTACATACATCAGACATGCTGGGGATCTACATACATCAGACATGCTGGGGATCTACATACATCAGACATTCTGGGATCTACATACATCAGACATGCTGGGAATTGACATACATCAGACATGCTGGATTGACATACATCAGACATGCTGGGGATCTACATACATCAGACATTCTGGGATCTACATACATCAGACCATGCTGGGAATTGACATACATCAGACATGCTGGGAATTGACATACATCAGACATGCTGGGAATTGACATACATCAGACATGCTGGGATCTACATACATCAGACATGCTGGAGATCTACATACATCAGACATTCTGGGATCTACATATCAGACATGCTGGGATTAACATACATCAGACATCTGGGGATCTACATACATCAGACATTCTGGTGATCTACATATCATCAGACATGCTGGAATTGACATACATCAGACATGCTGAGATTGACATACATCAGACATGCTGGGGATCTACATACATCAGACATGCTGGGGATCTACATACATCAGACATGCTGGAGTCTACTACATCAGACATGTTGGGAATCTACATACATCAGACATGCTGGGAATCTACATACATCAGACATGCTGGATATCTACATACATCAGACATGCTGGATATCTACATACATCAGACATGCTGGGAGTCTACATACATCAGACATGCTGGGGATCTACATACATCAGACATGCTGGGAATCTACATACATCAGACATGCTGGGAGTCTACATACATCAGACATGCTGGGAGTCTACATACATCAGACATGTTGGGAATCTACATACATCAGACATGTTGGGAATCTACATACATCAGACATGTTGGAATCTACATACATCAGACATGCTGGATATCTACATACATCACATGCTGGGGATCTACATACATCAGACATGCTGGGATCTACATACATCAGACATGCTGGGGATCTACATACATCAGACATGCTGGGGATCTACATACATCAGACATTCTGGGGATCTACATACATCAGACATGCTGGGAATTGACATACATCAGACATGCTGGGGATCTACATACATCAGACATGCTGGGAATCTACATACATCAGACATGCTGGGGATCTACATACATCACACATGTTGGGAATCTACATACATCAGACATGCTGGGGATCTACATACATCAGACATGCTGGGAATTGACATACATCAGACATGCTGGGATCTACATACATCAGACATGCTGGGATCTACATACATCAGACATGCTGGAGATCTACATACATCAGACTGCTGGAATTGACATACATCAGACATGCTGGGGATCTACATACATCAGACATGCTGGGAATCTACATACATCAGACATGTTGGGAATCTACATACATCAGACATGCTGGGAGTCTACATACATCAGACATGCTGGATATCTACATACATCAGACATGCTGGGAATCTACATACATCAGACATGCTGGGGATCTACATACATCAGACATTCTGGGAGTCTACATACATCAGACATGCTGGGATTGACATACATCAGACATGCTGGGAATTGACATACATCAGACATGCTGGGAATTGACATACATCAGACATGCTGGGGATCTACATACATCAGACATGCTGGGGATCTACTACATCAGACATGCTGGGATCTACATACATCAGACATGTTGGGAATCTACATACATCAGACATGTTGGGAATCTACATACATCAGACATGCTGGGAATCTACATACATCAGACATGCTGGGGATCTACATACATCAGACATGCTGGGATCTACATACATCAGACATGCTGGGATCTACATACATCAGACATTCTGGGGATCTACATACATCAGACATGCTGGGATTGACATACATCAAGACATGCTGGGAATTGACATACATCAGACATGCTGGGAATCTACATACATCAGACATGCTGGGGATCTACATACATCAGACATGCTGGGAATTGACATACATCAGACATGCTGGGGATCTACATACATCAGACATGCTGGGGATCTACATACATCAGACATGCTGGGGATCTACATACATCAACATTCTGGGGATCTACATACATCAGACATGCTGGGAATTGACATACATCAGACATGCTGGGAATTGACATACATCAGACATGCTGGGGATCTACATACATCAGACATTCTGGGGATCTACATACATCAGACATGCTGGGAATTGACATACATCAGACATGCTGGGAATTGACATACATCAGACATGCTGGGAATTGACATACATCAGACATGCTGGGGATCTACATACATCAACATGCTGGAGATCTACATACATCAGACATTCTGGATCTACATACATCAGACATGCTGGGAATTAACATACATCAGACATTCTGGGGATCTACATACATCATACATTCTGGGGATCTACATACATCAGACATGCTGGGAATTGACATACATCAGACATGCTGGAGATTGACATACATCAGACATGCTGGGGATCTACATACATCAGACATGCTGGGATCTACATACATCAGACATGCTGGGAGTCTACATACATCAGACATGTTGGGAATCTACATACATCAGACATGCTGGATCTACATACATCAGACATGCTGGATATCTACATACATCAGACATGCTGGGGATCTACATACATCAGACATGCTGGGGATCTACATACATCAGACATGCTGGGGATCTACATACATCAGACATGCTGGGAATCTACATACATCAGACATGCTGGGGATCTACATACATCAGACATGCTGGGAGTCTACATACATCAGACATGTTGGGATCTACATACATCAGACATGTTGGGAATCTACATACATCAGACATGTTGGGAATCTACATACATCAGACATGCTGGATATCTACATACATCAGACATGCTGGGGATCTACATACATCAGACATGCTGGGGATCTACATACATCAGACATGCTGGGATCTACATACATCAGACATGCTGGGGATCTACATACATCAGACATGTCTGGGGATCTACATACATCAGACATGCTGGGAATTGACATACATCAGACATGCTGGGAATTGACATACATCAGACATGCTGGGAATTGACATACATCAGACATGCTGGGGATCTACATACATCAGACATGCTGGGGATCTACATACATCAGACATGCTGGGGATCTACATACATCAGACATTCTGGGGATCTACATACATCAGACATGCTGGGAATTGACATACATCAGACATGCTGGAATTGACATACATCAGACATGCTGGGAATTGACATACATCAGACATGCTGGGGATCTACATACATCAGACATTCTGGGGATCTACATACACCAGACATGCTGGGAATAACATACATCAGACATGCTGGAATTGACATACATCAGACATGCTGGGGATCTACATACATCAGACATGCTGGGAATTGACATACATCAGACATGCTGGGGATCTACATACATCAGATATGCTGGGGATCTACATACATCAGACATTCTGGGGATCTACATACATCAGACATGCTGGGAATTGACATACATCAGACATGCTGGGGATCTACATACATCAGACATGCGGGGATCTACATACATCAGACATGCTGGATCTACATACATCAGACATGCTGGGAATTGACATACATCAGACATTCTGGGGATCTACATACATCAGACATGCTGGGAATTGACATACATCAGACATGCTGGGAATTGACATACATCAGACATGCTGGGGATCTACATACATCAGACATGCTGGGGATCTACATACATCAGACATGCTGGGGATCTACATACATCAGACATGTTTGGGAATCTACATACATCAGACATGCTGGGAATCTACATACATCAGACATGCTGGAATCTACATACATCAGACATGCTGGATATCTACATACATCAGACATGCTGGGGATCTACATAGCATCAGACATGCTGGGAATTGACATACATCAGACATGCTGGGGATCTACATACATCAGACATGCTGGGGATTCTACATACATCAGACATGCTGGGAGATCTACCATACATTAAGGACATTCGGGGATCTACATACCAGCAGACATGCTGGGAAATTGACATACATCAGACATGCTGGGAAATTGACATTACATCAGACCATGCTGGGAATTGACCATACATCAGACATGCTGGGGATCTACATACATCAACATGCTGGAGATCTACATGGACATTCGACATTCTGGGGATCTACATAAAAAACATCAAGCATGCTGGGAATTAACATACATCAGACATGCCTGGGAATTGACATACATTCAGACATTCTGGGATCTACATACATCAGACAGTGCTGGGAATTAGACATACATCAGACATGCGGGGATCTACATACAATCATACATGCTGGGGATCTACATACATCAGACATGCTGGAGATCTACATACATCATGACAGGCTGGGGAATTGTGACATACATCAGACATTCTGTGGGATCTACATACATCAGACAGTGCTGGGAATTGACAATACATCAGACATGCTGGAATTGACCTACATCAGACATGCTGGGATCTACATACATCAGACATGCTGGGGATCTACATACATCAGACATGCTGGGGGATCTACATACATCAGACATACTGGGAGTCTACATACATCAGACATGCTGGGGATCTACATACATCAGACATGCTGGGAATCTACATACATCAGACATGCTGGATATCTACATACATCAGACATGCTGGATATCTACATACATCAGACATGCTGGGAATTGACATACATCAGACATGCTGGGGATCTACATACATCAGACATGCTGGAATCTACATACATCAGACATGCTGGGGAGCTACATACATCAGACATGCTGGGAGTCTACATACATCAGACATGTTGGAATCTACATACATCAGACATGTTGGGAATCTACATACATCAGACATGCTGGATCTCTACATACATCAGACATGCTGGGGATCTACATACATCAGACATGCTGGGGATCTACATACATCAGACATGCTGTGGGGATCTACATACATCAGAACATGCTGGGGATCTTAACAATACATCAGACATTCTGGGGATCTACATACATCAGACATGCTGGGAATTGACATACATCAGACATGCTGGGAATTGACATACATCAGACATGCTGGGGATCTACATACATCAGACATGCTGGGGATCTACATACATCAGACATTCTGGGGATCTACATACATCAGACATGCTGGGAATTAACATACATCAGACATGCTGGGAATTGACATACATCAGACATTCTGAGGATCTACATACATCAGACATGCTGGAGATCTACATACATCAGACATTCTGGGGATCTACATACATCAGACATGCTGGGAATTGACATACATCAGACATGCTTGGGAATTGACATACATCAGACATGCTGGGAATTGGACATACATCAGACATGCTGGGGATCTACATACATCAGACATGCTGGAGATCTACATACATCAGACATTCTGGGGATCTACATACATCAGACATGCTGGGAATTACATACATCAGAACAATGCTGGGAATTGACATACATCAGACATTCTGAGGATCTACATACATCAGACATGCTGGAGATCTACATACATCAGACATTCTGGGGATCTACATACATCAGACATGCTGGGAATTGACATACATCAGACATGCTGGGAATTGACATACATCAGACATGCTGGGGATCTACATACATCAGACATGCTGGGGATCTACATACATCAGACATGCTGGGGATCTACATACATCAGACATGCTGGGAGTCTACATACATCAGACATGTTGGGAATCTACATACATCAGACATGCTGGGAATCTACATACATCAGACATGCTGGATATCTACATACATCAGACATGCTGGGGATCTACATACATCAGACATGCTGGGAATTGACATACATCAGACATGCTGGGGATCTACATACATCAGACATGCTGGAATCTACATACATCAGACATGCTGGGGATCTACATACATCAGACATGCTGGGAGTCTACATACATCAGACATGTTGGGAATCTACATACATCAGACATGTTGGGAATCTACATACATCAGACATGCTGGATATCTACATACATCAGACATGCTGGGGATCTACATACATCAGACATGCTGGGGATCTACATACATCAGACATGCTGGGGATCTACATACATCAGACATGCTGGGGATCTACATACATCAGACATTCTGGGATCTACATACATCAGACATGCTGGGAATTGACATACATCAGACATGCTGGGAATTGACATACATCAGACATGCTGGGAATTGACATACATCAGACATGCTGGGGATCTACATACATCAGACATGCTGGGGATCTACATACATCAGACATGCTGGGGATCTACATACATCAGACATTCTGGGGATCTACATACATCAGACATGCTGGGAATTGACATACATCAGACATGCTGGGAATTGACATACATCAGACATGCTGGGAATTGACATACATCAGACATGCTGGGGATCTACATACATCAGACATGCTGGAGATCTACATACATCAGACATTCTGGGGATCTACATACACCAGACATGCTGGGAATTAACATACATCAGACATGCTGGGAATTGACATACATCAGACATGCTGGGGATCTACATACATCAGACATGCTGGGAATTGACATACATCAGACATGCTGGGGATCTACATACATCAGATATGCTGGGATCTACATACATCAGACATTCTGGGATCTACATACATCAGACATGCTGGGAATTGACATACATCAGACATGCTGGGGATCTACATACATCAGACATGCTGGGGATCTACATACATCAGACATGCTGGAGATCTACATACATCAGACATGCTGGGAATTGACACACATCAGACATTCTGGGGATCTACATACATCAGACATGCTGGGAATTGACATACATCAGACATGCTGGGAATTGACATACATCAGACATGCTGGGGATCTACATACATCAGACATGCTGGGGATCTACATACATCAGACATGCTGGGGATCTACATACATCAGACATGTTGGGAATCTACATACATCAGACATGCTGGGAATCTACATACATCAGACATGCTGGGAATCTACATACATCAGACATGCTGGATATCTACATACATCAGACATGCTGGGGATCTACATACATCAGACATGCTGGGAATTGACATACATCAGACTGCTGGGTCTACATACATCAGACATGCTGGGGATCTACATACATCAGACATGCTGGGGATCTACATACATCAGACATTCTGGGGATCTACATACATCAGACATGCTGGGATCTACATACATCAGACATGCTGGGGATCTACATACATCAGACATGCTGGGAATTGACATACATCAGACATGCTGGGAATTGACATACATCAGACATGCTGGGAATTGACATACATCAGACATGCTGGGAATGACATACATCAGACATGCTGGGATCTACATACATCAGACATGCTGGAGATCTACATACATCAGACATTCTGGGGATCTACATACATCAGACATGCTGGGTTGACATACATCAGACATGCTGGGGATCTACATACATCAGACATGCTGGGAATCTACATACATCAGACATGCTGGGATCTACATACATCAGACATGCTGGAGTCTACATACATCAGACATGTTGGGAATCTACATACATCAGACATGTTGGGAATCTACATACATCAGACATGCTGGATATCTACATACATCAGACATTCTGGGGATCTACATACATCAGACATGCTGGGATCTACATACATCAGACATGCTGGGATCTACATACATCAGACATGCTGGGGATCTACATACATCAGACATTCTGGGATCTACATACATCAGACATGCTGGGAATTGACATACATCAGACATGCTGGGAATTGACATACATCAGACATGCTGGGAATTGACATACATCAGACATGCTGGGATCTACATACATCAGACATGCTGGGGATCTACATACATCAGACATGCTGGGGATCTACATACATCAGACATTCTGGGGATCTACATACATCAGACATGCTGGGAATTGACATACATCAGACATGCTGGAATTGACATACATCAGACATGCTGGAATTGACATACATCAGACATGCTGGGATCTACATACATCAGACATGCTGGAGATCTACATACATCAGACATTCTGGGGATCTACATACACCAGACATGCTGGGAATTAACATACATCAGACATGCTGGGAATTGACATACATCAGACATGCTGGGGATCTACATACATCAGACATGCTGGGAATTGACATACATCAGACATGCTGGGGATCTACATACATCAGATATGCTGGGGATCTACATACATCAGACATTCTGGGGATCTACATACATCAGACATGCTGGGAATTGACATACATCAGACATGCTGGGGATCTACATACATCAGACATGCTAGTGATCTACATACATCAGACATGCTGGAGATCTACATACATCAGACATGCTGGGAATTGACATACATCAGACATTCTGGGGATCTACATACATCAGACATGCTGGGAATTGACATACATCAGACATGCTGGGAATTGACATACATCAGACATGCTGGGGATCTACATACATCAGACATGCTGGGATCTACATACATCAGACATGCTGGGGATCTACATACATCAGACATGTTGGGAATCTACATACATCAGACATGCTGGGAATCTACATACATCAGACATGCTGGGAATCTACATACATCAGACATGCTGGATATCTACATACATCAGACATGCTGGGGATCTACATACATCAGACATGCTGGGAATTGACATACATCAGACATGCTGGGGATCTACATACATCAGACATGCTGGGGATCTACATACATCAGACATGCTGGGGATCTACATACATCAGACATTCTGGGGATCTACATACATCAGACATGCTGGGAATTGACATACATCAGACATGCTGGGAATTGACATACATCAGACATGCTGGGAATTGACATACATCAGACATGCTGGGAATTGACATACATCAGACATGCTGGGGATCTACATACATCAGACATGCTGGAGATCTACATACATCAGACATTCTGGGGATCTACATACATCAGACATGCTGGGAATTAACATACATCAGACATGCTGGGAATTGACATACATCAGACATTCTGGGGATCTACATACATCAGAAAGCTGGGAATTGACATACATCAGACATGCTGGGGATCTACATACATCAGACATGCTGGGGATCTACATACATCAGACATGCTGGAGATCTACATACATCAGACATGCTGGGAATTGACATACATCAGACTTCTGGGGATCTACATACATCAGACATGCTGGGATTGACATACATCAGACATGCTGGGATTGACATACATCAGACATGCTGGGGATCTACATACATCAGACATGCTGGGGATCTACATACATCAGACATGCTGGGGATCTACATACATCAGACATGCTGGGAGTCTACATACATCAGACATGTTGGGAATCTACATACATCAGACATGCTGGGAATCTACATACATCAGACATGCTGGATATCTACATACATCAGACATGCTGGGGATCTACATACATCAGACATGCTGGGAATTGACATACATCAGACATGCTGGGGATCTACATACATCAGACATGCTGGGAATCTACATACATCAGACATGCTGGGAGTCTACATACATCAGACATGCTGGGAGTCTACATACATCAGACATGTTGGGAATCTACATACATCAGACATGTTGGAATCTACATACATCAGACATGCTGGATATCTACATACATCAGACATGCTGGGATCTACATACATCAGACATGCTGGGATCTACATACATCAGACATGCTGGGATCTACATACATCAGACATGCTGGGGATCTACATACATCAGACATGCTGGGATCTACATACATCAGACATGCTGGGATTGACATACATCAGACATGCTGGGAATTGACATACATCAGACATGCTGGGGATCTACATACATCAGACATGCTGGGGATCTACATACATCAGACATTCTGGGGATCTACATACATCAGACATGCTGGGAATTAACATACATCAGACATGCTGGGAATTGACATACATCAGACATTCTGAGGATCTACATACATCAGACATGCTGGAGATCTACATACATCAGACATTCTGGGGATCTACATACATCAGACATGCTGGGAATTGACATACATCAGACATGCTGGGAATTGACATACATCAGACATGCTGGGAATTGACATACATCAGACATGCTGGGATCTACATACATCAGACATGCTGGAGATCTACATACATCAGACATTCTGGGGATCTACATACATCAGACATGCTGGGAATTAACATACATCAGACATGCTGGAATTGACATACATCAGACATTCTGAGGATCTACATACATCAGACATGCTGGAGATCTACATACATCAGACATTCTGGGGATCTACATACATCAGACATGCTGGGAATTGACATACATCAGACATGCTGGGAATTGACATACATCAGACATGCTGGGGATCTACATACATCAGACATGCTGGGGATCTACATACATCAGACATGCTGGAGATCTACATACATCAGACATGCTGGGAATTGACATACATCAGACATGCTGGGGATCTACATACATCAGACATGCTGGGGATCTACATACATCAGACATGTTGGGAATTGACATACATCAGATATGCTGGAGATCTACATACATCAGACATGCTGAGGATCTACATACATCAGACATGCTGGGAATTGACATACATCAGACATGCTGGGGATCTACATACATCAGACATGCTGGGGATCTACATACATCAGACATGCTGGGATCTACATACATCAGACATGCTGGGAATTGACATACATCAGACATGCTGGAGATCTACATACATCAGACATGCTGGGAATTGACATACATCAGACATGCTGGGGATCTACATACATCAGACATGCTGGGGATCTACATACATCAGACATGCTGGGAATTGACATACATCAGACATGCTGGGGATCTACATACATCAGACATGCTGGGAATTGACATACATCAGACATGCTGGGATCTACATACATCAGACATGCCTGGGGGATCTACATACATCAGACATGCTGGGAATCTACATACATCAGACCATGCTGGGAATTGACATACATCAGACATGTTGGAATCTACATAAATCAGACCTGCTGGGAGTCTACATACATCAGACATGTTGGGAATCTACTAAATCAGACATGCTGGGAATTGACATACATCAGACATGCTGGGAGTCTACATACATCAGACATGCTGGGAATTGACATACATCAGACATGCTGGGAATTGACATACATCAGACATGCTGGGGATCTACATACATCAGACATGCTGGGAATTGACATACATCAGACATGCTGGGAATTGACATACATCAGACATGCTGGGGATCTACATACATCAGACATGCTGGGAATTGACATACATCAGACATGCTGGGAATCTACATACATCAGACATGCTGGGAGTCTACATACATTAGACATGCTGGATATCTACATAAATTAGACATGCTGGGAATCTACATACATCAGACATGCTGGGAATCTACATACATCAGACATGCTGGGAATTGACATACATCAGACATGCTGGGGATCTACATACATCAGACATGCTGGGAGTCTACATACATCAGACATGCTGGATATCTACATAAATTAGACATGCTGGGAATCTACATACATCAGACATGCTGGGAATCTACATACATCAGACATGCTGGGAATTGACATACATCAGACATGCTGGAGATCTACATACATCAGACATGCTGGGAATTGACATACATCAGACATGCTGGGGATCTACATACATCAGACATGCTGGGGATCTACATACATCAGACATGCTGGGGATCTACATACATCAGACATGCTGGGGATCTACATACATCAGACATGCTGGGGATCTACATACATCAGACATGCTGGGAATTGACATACATCAGACATGCTGGGGATCTACATACATCAGACATGCTGGGAATTGACATACATCAGACATGCTGGGGATCTACATACATCAGACATGCTGGGGATCTACATACATCAGACATGCTGGAGATCTACATACATCAGACATGCTGGGAATTGACATACATCAGACATGTTGGGAATCTACATAAATCAGACATGCTGGGAGTCTACATACATCAGACATGTTGGGAATCTACATAAATCAGACATGCTGGGAATTGACATACATCAGACATGCTGGGAGTCTACATACATCAGACATGCTGGGAATTGACATACATCAGACATGCTGGGAATCTACATACATCAGACATGCTGGGAATCTACATACATCAGACATGCTGGGAATTGACATACATCAGACATGCTGGGAATCTACATACATCAGACATGCTGGGAGTCTACATACATCAGACATGCTGGGAATCTACATACATCAGACATGCTGGGAATCTACATACATCAGACATGCTGGATATCTACATACATCAGACATGCTGGGAATTGACATACATCAGACATGCTGGGAGTCTACATACATCAGACATGCTGGATATCTACATAAATTAGACATGCTGGGAATCTACATACATCAGACATGCTGGGAATCTACATACATCAGACATGCTGGATATCTACATAAATTAGACATGCTGGGAATCTACATACATCAGACATGCTGGGAATCTACATACATCAGACATGCTGGGAATTGACATACATCAGACATGCTGGGAGTCTACATACATCAGACATGCTGGATATCTACATAAATTAGACATGCTGGGAATCTACATACATCAGACATGCTGGGAGTCTACATACATCAGACATGCTGGATATCTACATAAATTAGACATGCTGGGAATCTACATACATCAGACATGCTGGGAGTCTACATACATCAGACATGCTGGATATCTACATAAATTAGACATGCTGGGAATCTACATACATCAGACATGCTGGGAATCTACATACATCAGACATGCTGGGAATTGACATACATCAGACATGTTTAATCATCTCAAATTACTTCCTGTACTACCTTTATGGGTTTATATATCATAAAAATGCTATTGTGTTCTAATACAACATGTCTGCTATCATATTAACAACTTGTAAGTGATAACTGTGACACACCCCTATTTCCCATTTTCCGCCATCCATTTTTGTTTTGTTGAAAGCTATTTTTTGTTTGGCACTGAATCTGTTATGCTAACAGATTACATGGCTAATTAACAATGATATAAAGATATTATCAGAAAATACATCAACTACAACAAAACAACAAGAGATAACACATTCAAGACAACATGAAATAACACATCAGTAACAACAGGACAGCGATGTAGTGAAGGGTTACAAATGCACTTCATAATCCCGCATACCGCGTACAAAACACAGCTGTGAGTTATTTAGCATCAGACCACTTTGTGTTGATTTTTATACAATGGTATGTGTGTAGGTCGTTCAGAAAGCAATGGTAAACTACTGAACATAAACTGGGAGGGAAATCATGAACAGCCAAAAAATGCTGGGGTCGACTGTAATGTCCTGTAAGGATATGCAAATAACTGAACAAGAAGACAGGAACTGACCGCTTGCCCCAGAAGCAGAAGAAGCAACAATGCTTGGAGAGATACTTCTTGGTTCTGACCACAGCATTCCAGCTGTACTGTCTGTGTCCTTCCAGCCAGCGATCAATGTACTCTGTGAGAAGAACATCACACTTTAACAAACACCGCTGACAGAACTCATCACCCAACACTTACAAAAACATACACATGTATTGATTTATTTAGTTGTTTCGGGATTTGAGGTTTGAAGATTGAGCATAACCCACTACTGACAATGCCAATCATATTCCGGTAGAATACTTGGGCCTTGTCCACGTCAGATTGGAAATACTAGACTCAAGTTTCGCTCTTGTTTGAGCTCGTCGGTAGTGCATATTCCTGACTGGACTCGGGATCGAACTCCGGATCACTGGCATGTGAGGCAGGTGTGGAACCACTGACCACGCGACTCATGCTAGACATTTGTGTCAGGAAATTAGACAGCACTATGTTGGTGTCAAACAGCACAAATATTCATTTCCTGTCTGGCCGCATCGTTATAATCATTCATGCGGATTGTACCACACAGATATATAGTTTTCAACAAGGACACAGTTGAGTAACTTTTAAATATACATATATTTTAATGTAGACTTTTTCATATAGTTGTATCAATGTGAGTTTGATGTTTGTGTGCTGACAAAGGTTTTAGTTTTAACACATTTTGTTACTTGAGATAGTGTTCCTGTAAAGCTTACTGTCTGCTTCTTGTTTTGTGGCCATTCATTCATTGTCAGGAAATTAAAACACTGGGGAATCTGTGAGTCAGCAATGTAACAAAAGTGAACTACAATCAAAGGCATTAATTGGCACTTGTAACTGTTACTAGAAGGTTATTGAAGACCATGTTTCTCTCTGTCGTCATTCATCTGGTGATGATGGGCTGAGAGTTCTCACAACCTCGTTAGCTGGTTTGTGATGTGATTTGCCATGCCATCCATGTGTGGAACCCCAGACTGACCACTACTGATATCCTCATCCTTCCTGCTACCCTGGCCTGTGTGGAACCCCAGACTGACCACTACTGATATCCTCATCCTTCCTGCTATCCTGGCCTGTGTAGAACCCCAAGCTGACCACTACTGCTATCCTTCATCCTTCCTGCTATCCTGGCCTGTGTAGAACCCCAGACTGACCACTACTGATATCCTCATCCTTCCTGCTACCCTGGCCTGTGTAGAACCCCAGACTGACCACTACTGATATCCTCATCCTTCCTGCTATCCTGGCCTGTGTAGAACCCCAGACTGACCACTACTGATATCCTCATCCTTCCTGCTATCCTGGCCTGTGTAGAACCCCAGACTGACCACTACTGATATCCTCATCCTTCCTGCTATCCTGGCCTGTGTAGAACCCCAGACTGACCACTACTGATATCCTCATCCTTCCTGCTATCCTGGCCTGTGTAGAACCCCAGACTGACCACTACTGATATCCTCATCTTTCCTGCTATCCTGGTCTGTGTAGAACCCCAAGCTGACCACTACTGATATCCTCATCCTTCCTGCTATCCTGGCCTGTGTAGAACCCCAAGCTGACCACTACTGATATCCTCATCCTTCCTGCTATCCTGGCCTGTGTAGAACCCCAGACTGACCACTACTGATATCCTCATCCTTCCTGCTATCCTGGCCTGTGTAGAACCCCAGACTGACCACTACTGATATCCTCATCCTTCCTGCTACCCTGGCCTGTGTAGAACCCCAGACTGACCACTACTGATATCCTCATCCTTCCTGCTATCCTGGCCTGTGTAGAACCCCAGACTGACCACTACTGATATCCTCATCCTTCCTGCTACCCTGGCCTGAATAGAACCCCAGACTGACCACTACTGATATCCTCATCCTTCCTGCTATCCTGGCCTGTGTAGAACCCCAGACTGACCACTACTGATATCCTCATCCTTCCTGCTATCCTGGCCTGTGTAGAACCCAGACTGACCACTACTGATATCCTCATCCTTCCTGCTACCCTGGCCTGTGTAGAACCCCAGACTGACCACTACTGATATCCTCATCCTTCCTGCTATCCTGGCCTGTGTAGAACCCCAGACTGACCACTACTGATATCCTCATCCTGCAGTTACGTTTATGCTTTTCTTCACAGCTGGATATTGAGGCAGGTGACTGCCCTGCCTATATTTGCTCTTCTACTAACAGACAGCTTGATGATTTGTTGAGTCTTTCCTCTTCTATCCTGGGAAGGAGGGGTAAGTAGAGGTATTTTTCAGACTGTCCTCCTTCACAATTTGAACAGCTGAAGGCATAAGTAGTTTTTCTTCATCTACCCAGTGTTAAAGAGGTACCTGATTAGCTAGTCTATATGTTGTCAAGTCCTCTCCCCCAACAGAGAGAGAGAGAGAGATTGAGAGAGAGAGAGAGAGAGAGAGAGAGAGAGAGAGAGAGAGAGAGAGAGAGAGAGAGAGAGAGAGAGAGAAGCTGTAGTGAGGGCACCGCTATGTTGGTGTCAGACAGCAGACTTACACAGCCGCAGGTGACTTGCCCAGAGTTCTAAATATCAGCTCTCATGACAGTATCAGCACAGCTCCCTGTCAACTACACTAACACGCCCCTATAACACACTTATAACGTCAATATAGTTTTGACAACCATGAATATAAGTTTTTTTGTTTCTTTATATTCATAACTTTTACATTTTCCACACTGACAGCCAATATAAATCAAGTGTGTGTGGATGTGGAGGGTAAAGAGAAACCACCACATCAATTTATGAAGAATAAATAAAGGACAGGCAAAACACTACATACAAGGTGCGATGACATGTTAAAATATTGCCCCAGCAGACATTAAATGGATGAATCTCCCACAACAGCCAATGAAGTCTGCACTGACCTGCAACCTGCCTCATTGTTTCCTTAGACTTGTCCGAAGGCCCTAGCTGGCTGTTGATGACCAGAGAGGCCACCTGGTTGAGGTCCATCCCGGAGTTGTAGCTGAACACTCTCCACAGCAGGTTGGGCAGCTTGAACAGGACGGCCATCACCAGCAGGATGATGGGAACCTAAGGCACAGATCAAACCTGCAGGTTGGTCACACACATCTCCACAAACACAGTAACATCAATTGGAGGTCTCTGATCATCAGAAGCCCATCCCCATCAGCAGGTCAGGATGTTAACAGAATATGATGTGATCCTATGATTTCAGGTCTTAGTCAGATATGACACAGCTACTGAATGACTGTAGACCAGTGGTTCTCAGCCGGTGGGGAAATCCCCCCAGGAGGGAATTTTAGGGTTTCCAAGGGGGGGGGGGGGGGGGGGGGGGGGGGAATGAAGACCATTTCAAGATCGTGTTAATACAAGAACCGATTACTTGATATTGTTTTTCCCTTCATACTTTACAGTTAAGTACGTCTCATCCTTCTAAAATTGATTTTATAAAGTCAGTAGACCCACAAATCAGTGTTTTATGTGGATGTCTAGACTTGTTTTAGTATGTGCTATTAAATTTACCTTACATTTTTACGTATACTGTATAGAGGTGGGAGATTTTTAGATAGGAAATATGAAGGGAGGGGGGGGGGGGGAATGACGTTCTGAAAATACGGTAAAGGGGGGGGGGCACGGGCCAAATTTTTGATAGGAAGGGGGGAATGACGTTCTGAAAATATGGTGAAGGGGGGCACGGGCCAAAAAAGGTTGAGAACCATTGCTGTAGACCGTACTACCTGATTTCTGCTAGTGCCGAATATTGCGCGGCACTTACCAACCACAATATCCCACATTGTGCTTATGACTTCGGGCAGAGGAGCACACTGGGCAGGAACAAGTATTATCCTGGTGCGAGGAAATGTAACCAAAGACTTTATGTCGCGGCAAGGCAGACCAGGCCCTAAATCTTGGTTGGCAACTGGTCTAGGATGGAACCACCAGACAGGCGAACAGCTAGAGCATTGCTTTGCTGATCCAGCAGCTTTTGCAGCTGGTCTTGTTCCAGATGTATTGGTGTTACCTTTCCTCTGGAAAACTAGGCAGGCTGAGAGAGGGATCATGCTGCATGGGCAACACATGGTCTCTACATTTTAGCTCAGGCTTTGTGCTATGGAGAGATATAACTCCATACCTGGTCTTACCGCTATGGGTTGTATAGTTAGTATGCCCTTATTGAAGCAAAATGCAACAAAGAAGCCTTAGATCATGCCTTGGTTCAACATCGGACAAAGCAACAAGGTTCTGAACCCGAGACAATAGCCACACAGGCCAAACCCCGCAGCAGCAATGATAATACATTCTTAGTTGTCAGTCTCATGGACTGGACAGTCCAAGGAAATACTAATTTGTGTAAAATTTTTTTTTTACCTGTAAAATGACATAGGGGATATAAAATATAACAGAGTACCTGTGAATCTCGATATATGAAGTCCATAAAACGGGCACTCTCCAGCTGTTTATGCTTCACCTCGACATCACAATGTACAAGATAAGAAGATGAGATGAGAGTTTTTTTCAAACATAATTTGTATTGTTTCCTCTTGTCCCATTGTTAATCACTTCGATGGATCTGTTCCCTTGTGTCTGTATGTGTGTTTGTTCATCCATTGTGATTCCGAGTTATATACAGTATTTTGTTTTCAAACTCTGGCTCACATTTACGATTACAATAATAGTCACCAATAATAGTCACGTTAAACAGACACCACCACCCCTCCCCCACAGACACACAGACTGAGCCACTGACCCATTGGTAGTAGGCTATTTCTTCTGCAACTCGATGGCTTCTATCGACAGGAAAGGGGCCAGATTTCTGGATTTTGTAGGTATTCTTCAGCCAGCAATAAGTCCTCACGT
>JACEFZ010003652.1:0-52500 GCA_014155875.1 Cepaea nemoralis | reverse complement strand
AATAAAAAGATGTCAATTGAAACGAGAAAAAGAGTGTTGAGATGCTACATAGAACCTGTACTTTTATATGGATGTGAAGCTTGGACAATGAGCAGCCAGGCTGAAAAACATCTGATGGCTGTAGAAATGTGGTTTCTGAGGAAAATGCAAAGAATACCATGGACAGCCAGAAAGACCAATGAACAAGTCCTTCAAGAAACAAATGAAGATCGTAAATTGATCAGAGACATTAGACGTAGACAGTCACAATTTTTTGGGCATGCTATGAGAAGAAATGATTTGGAGAACTTGGTGACAACTGGTAAGATCGAGGGGAACAGACCAAGGGGAAGACCTAGAAACAAGTATCTGGATGGCTTGGCCTTGTGGCATGGTCGAGACAGAAACACGGAACTGATCCACGACTCTGTTGATCGAGTGAGATGGCAGAACATGACCGCCCACGCTTACCGGCATGGCACATGATGGATGGATGGATGGTATTACAATCTAGCTTTCATTCAATACTTCTACACATAAATATACTGTGGTTAGTAGAATCTCGTTGTAATGCAACGTTCTATTAATACACCTACAATAAATAGATAACAGTTATCGAAGACATTGACAATGAAGAATAATTTTCATTTAATCTGTATATTGTCACTATCAGCTGACATTAAAATTCCACATATCCACTAAATTCGTGATTATAATTATTCATGTATATATTATCTAAATATGTCATAAACAAGAACAGTTACAGCAGAATGTAACAATAATGAGATAGTAAACTACTTTCCAGCCAGGCATATATAATATGCTGTAACGCTAGTGAATGTATTTATACAATCGTATCTATATATATTATGTAAAAAAATATTATCAACGTAGGATCTTGTACAATTATTAAACAATGATCTTTAACCCTGGGTTGTAAACATTTCACAAACATAATGAACCAGTGAAAACAAAACAAGAACATTAACTTTGAACTTGAATATTTTAAGCAGTTGTTTCCCTTTGGTTAACAATGATTCATTCATTTAGTAGCATGTCTTTTGTAGAAAGAACCTCGCATAAGCAAGATGTCCCGCGTCCGATACGCCAATCTGGAGATCATCCGCCACATCCTGCAACCATCTTCTGTTTGGCCTTCCTCTTCCTCTCTTCCCACGCATATACACCTTCATTATAGTTCTCTACAAACTTTCATGACGTTTCAAGTGACCAAAATATATCAATTGTCTGTGTTGTATCGTCCAACACACGAGACACCAGCGAGGCAATGCTAGGTCCGTGTCTGTATTATTTCTTCAAAGGTTATTTTTATAGTAGTTTTAGTTTTAGCCAACCCTCTTCAATATTCAGCTCTTGAATTATGGATTCATTTGTTCTTTTCTTTACCAAAGATATTCTTAGAACTCGTCTATAACATTTATATTCAAAGGCATTTGTGCGCTGTTCAGCTTGTTTAGAAAGTAACCAGGTCTCGTAGGCGTATGTTGCAATGGGAAAGATGCATGCTCTTAAAAATCTAATTTTTGTAGTTGTATCTTTCCCACTCCATAATTTATTCAGTAGTTTTAGTCTTTGAAGATCAAATGACAGTGATACAGGCACAAATAAAATACATTTTCTTACCTTCATGGTGTGGTTTGTTCCTTGCTTGTAGTTTAGAACATACAAAAGTGCGACCTAAAGCAGATACGGCTTCTGCGATGGACTTACAACGGATATCATATTCTTAACTCTCATTACAACCTAAATCTAAAATTTCTCGCCGGTCACACAACATACGACACAATTGTGTCACTATTTCAATAGGAATGTCACTGATATGCTATCGAAAAGTGTCAACCACTTTCTGTCATCGGGCGAACGGAACTGACGACGACGAAGAAGAAGGAGGGGGAGGAGGAGGAGGAGGAGGAGAGGGAATAAGATGATGATGATGATCCAAGTGAAATATGTTGCTTAGTGTGTCCATTACCAGACGTGCGCGTTGTTGTAACGGTTAGAACGTCGACAAGGTCACTGACGCGGTCGAACACGAGATCGATATCAGCTCTCGTCATTCACTACGGGAGGGAACGACTAGCCATCTATTCCTCCGTGGCTTCGAGCCTACAGATATGTCATGGTCTTAGCACAGTCGGATCATGCTTGTCTTGGTCTGTGTCAAAGGACACCAGCGAGGCAATGTTAGGTCCCTGTCTGACCCTCCCCTGTATTATTTCAGAGGGAGCCACTTCTGTCATTACTGACTTCAGTCATGTTTACAACGGAGATTGTTATTCCGCTGACCCCAGGTTAAGTCAGTCTAAACTTGGTACGAGGACATCCCCTGGACAGTCCTGGCGATCAGTGAGCTACAGACCACGTCGCCTACCAAATGCCGATAGGTCTAACATATGAGGTTAGCACCACACATCCAACACGCTCCACAGGGCCTGAAAAGAGCTTGTTGACTGTACATGTTTGCTATTTATACCTTAGCGCCTGGTCGTCCTGAGAACTGACACTAACCCACTGCAGGCATGTGTTGCCGGATGTCCCAGCCAGTTATGTATGAGAGAACCCACTCCGCCATAGCTTGGGACAAGCAACCGTTCACCACATCGTCATCATGGTGGTGATTAGGTCTTCCAGACTGGACATGTGGCAGGGCAGTTGCCTATACGTCCCGCTCTGTACATCTCCAATTGATAAGGGATAATGTTATTGTCCGCAGTGTGCACGGAAGATATTTTGTTTGCTCTTTATAAGAGAGGGTGAAGCATAGAATCCACAACCCCGAGAGGTGCGGGAATAGAGGTGGAAGGGAGAGTGAGAAGAGGACAAGAAGAACGAACGAAAGTTATTTTAAAGGGTCACAAAGTGGGCACGGAGGCCCGTCTGACATTCGACCCTTCCAATCACTCGTCTTTCGTACATCAATTACCTATCGTGCTGCATGTTACCGTCACATAGAAAACAAAACATCTGTCAAATGAATGCTGCAGACGAAGGACGAGAATGGGTGGAGAGAGAAGAAAGTGAGAGAGAGAGAGAGACGGAGGGGTCAGGAGAGACATAGGAGGCGAGAGATTCGAGGGGGTTTCAAATGCAATTATTAAAAGTGTGATAGAAATTACAATATGCATGCCATTGTCTTGTAAGCTATGGCGATGCATGCCTGTCAGTCCAGCAAGTGTATGAGTCGAGTAGGAAGTTTCAACACGGCATGACTCTGTGACAGACGGTTCACGACCGTGTCAAGAACACAAAGTAAAGATCCCAGAGTCGATGTTTTCTACAGGAATCCAAGTACTTTATCAGCGCTGGAGGATTTGCATCGAATGCAGTGACTACATCGAAAAATGACATATTTGTTTTTTAGTGTTTTGTTAGTTTTTTTTTTTTTTCCAGAATATATTCACACATGCACAAACATTTAAGGTTTTCGTGTGAAGCTGCCCTCGCACAAAGCGGGAGAGATAGAGAGACATAGACGCGGAGTGGACAGTGTAATATCCTGGGACTGCTGTGCAACAGTCGGAGTCCATGACTTAGTAGTAGTGAGGGCAGTTTCACAATCCCGCCACATCGGGCTCCGAGTCTGCCACAGGCGCTGTGTTGATGTTCACAATGCTAGGAGCATCGGCAGTTGAGAAAGCAATTACAAACTATGACTGAAAATGCCTAGAAAAGCGCTAGTAGCCACAACTAGATGGAAACCGGCAACTTGGCGTGGGAGAGCCGGGAGACATAGCCTAAAGCCACCACATGACGCCAGAGTATATCAGACACAATCTCACCATCTCAGCGGCTAGCCCCATGGGGCTACCTTCCGACAATCTTCGGCCAGCGAGAGGGCCCAGCTATATACAATAGCTACTAGAAGTGTATCTGGCATATATAGGCTTCCAGGAAGGCAACCGGCCAGCCTACTTTATAATCTCAATATCGAGTATATATACAGTTCTTTCACTCCACACCATACAGCATTATCTTTCGTGTCTGTTGTTGAGAAGCGCATTTTCCAGCCCCGTTCACCTGGATCAGGTTATATATAATTAAGGTAATTACTTGCGTGTTTCCCCTGTTTTGTGTGTTATTTTCCCCCTCTTTTATTGTGTGCTTCACATTTGCCACGTGCCACGGTGTGTTTTATGTTCAACTCATACTTTCTGTTCTGCGTAAATGTTTGTTATCTTGCCTTTAATATTGTTGCAACACCGTTTTATCTGACTAATTGTATTTTGACATCTATCGCCATCATAAGCATATGCTATGCTAATTGATGAAGGCAATCATGGTTAGCCATCTCAAGTGGTCACTGGTCTCATGTCAAGTCGTGAAGTATACACGCCACCATAAAGCAGGCACAAGAGGTTTCTGATCGTCAGAAGTGGTTTCCTCTTCACTTCCATGGATGTTTCCGTCATTGATCTACCTTTCGTGAGGGCGGGTCAATCCGGGTGATGACTCCCATGTGTCTTTTTCCTAATGTACAATGGCACTCTAAATGCCAGCTGTATGCATGTGTTCCCCGCTCTTGCAATTGTCTACAAATTCGCCGCTGAGCGCTTCCCGGACATCCAACCTGTCCATGAGAAAATTAACATCATGCTTGCTTGTGTTCGTTGGCTTGAGCTCCAACGCGGAGTCCTGTATGTCGGATGAAGGCATCCTACATTGTCCAACATCAGTGTGATGTCATACAGGACCTGAGGTTTGCGTGAGTATCCGTTGTCCCATGTCTGGCTTATTGGTGTGCAGACTGGTGGTTCCTCGCCGTACAGGCAGACACTTTCTGACTTCGTAGGAATTAACATCATGATTGCGTTCCTTCTTATGGCACTTTGAACGGGTCGGGAGAGCACCAGCTTGTCTCCCCCGGCAGTCTGATCTCTGTCGCCGTTCTGCATCCGTGCGCCGCTATACCACAATGAGTGAGTGTCCGTGCCACCATGTGGCCGTCTACACACCCACAGCTACCGGAGCTGCATGTCTGCCCCTCACCTAGGACACGCTACCGCTTCCTCTCGGCTATTACTATTGTATGGACTTCTGATAGCATCACCGTCAGCGACTGTCACAGAACTCGGAGCATTCCCATGTGTGCGCCGTCCTTATCTTCAACATCCAGCAAAGAGTCCCAATAATAACGGTACCTGTAGCATTAGTATCGGAACTGTGTTGGCTATTGAAGAACACGGATAGGAATGTCACAACACTATATCATTAAGTTCATAACTGTGTCGTCCTGTAAATGTTGTCAGAAGCAATACTGTAGCAGGAAGCTCAACAAGAACAGTATCTGCAGGCTGACATGATCAGTTTCTTGTTGACCTTCATTGTCCCACTCTACCAGGCCAACCCTAGCAGCGTAGCTTTTTAACAGTCATAGACTACGACAGCTCAACCAGACACTGTCAAGTCTAACACTAACAGTAACAGTGAGAACGACAGAGCGAGAGAGAGAGAGGTGAGAGAGAGAGAAAAAAAAAAACACACACACACCACCTCTCCTTGTCACACTGACTGACACGTGTTGACATAAAACCGAATGTAAACAACAGATGAAGTTTAATATACCAACTCAAAAATACATCAACATTTTTAAAGGACAGTCAGCATGTACACATGAACTAAGCCGGTAAAACAATACACAATAAGAGTACTAAAATAACGAGAAAGTGACAGATTAATTTATGTTCACGGCAAAATAGGTCTTGTTGGTGTAAACAGGAAAAATACCCACAGCTAGCGGCGGTACTGAATTGTGTGAATAACGAGCTAGTCCGCAAGCTGCAACGTGCGATAGATCTGTGGTGTGAAAGGGCCAGCACAAGTGTAATGCCTGGAGCAATAGACGGCCCCCGTCTTTCTCTCTTTAGCAGACGGCCAGTGTAGACATCCACCCTCATCTGACCGCACTGGTGACGTTATCAGCGCATCCCCCTATCAATTACACAAACCCCTGCCTAATTGTGCATATATAAAATAGTTTTTATGGGTTATAAGTAGTGTGACAACCATCAGCGATATGCAGTCATCAGATATGTCAGCTATACAGGACGTCTGCATGTTCTATTATTGAACATCTGCAAGCTCTCGTGCAATTTTATTTGTGACATTGCATTCTTTTTATACATGAACAAGCAAATGTTTAGCTGATTTAGCCACTTCACTTCGCAGTATAAATTCGAAAGGTCTGATTTATTTATCCTCTCTCTCTCTCTCTCTCTCTCTCTCTCTCTCTTTCTCTGTGTGTGTGTGTGCGTGCGTATTTTAAACTATTGCTGCTCTACTATTCTAAAATGTAGAGTGAAATGAAACGGCTAATTCTTGCTTGGATATACCCCAATGGACATTGACACCATTTTGAGAAAGAAATTGACACTGATACTCCAGTATACAATACTGGAAATTAACACCTTTCAGGACAGGGTGACACTGGTGCTCCAGTATGCCCTACTGGACATGGGAAACCTTCCCCTATAAAGATAATAACATCCACTATACCCTGCTGAAACTGTTATCGAAAGGTCAGCTGGGGGGGGGGGGGGGGGGGGAAGGAGGCAACACCTGTAGATGGAGGCATGAAGAAGATGTCACAACTTTGAGACCCTGGAACATCCTAAGAAACACCCAGAAAGGTTGACCAGGTTAACAAATATCCAAGGTCGGATGTCAGCCAAAGACAGCAAATATTGCACCTGTGCTGTAAAAAAGCACAACGCAATTACGCCCAAAACAAAAACTATGGCCAAGAAACTATACCAGAACTCAGATCCCCGGATGGATGACAATAAACAACACAATCTATTGCTTCTGTCTCAGCCTGCCCAGGCTGTGTACTACCAGTACAACCATCCTGTCTGCTGTCCTGGATCCCCGCTGATCCTGCTCCAGCACAATCAGATGTAATCAATAAATCCTAACCAAATTAGGTATCAACACGAGGACTGTACTTCTAGAAGATCTATTGACATCCAGCATGCAGTTACACAAATCTACGCCAGGAATTTCTTCTATTTCTATTTCAGGGTTCAATTGGCCTGATGTCTCTTCTGTTACAAGTTAGCTGTGCGTCCTTTCAGGGTGATCAACTACAGCATTTATTGGCTATGTATCACTGACTAGACAGTGCTAGTTCAGTAGTTTGCCATTACTTTCTGAATAGCCAATGTCTCTTACCATGATTCCCATAAGCGCTCCGTCCCGATCCTCAGCAGCCAGCGAAGAGTTCCAATGCCAATAGTACCAGTAGCCATCTGATTATATGTCTGTCTCGCCTTTCCTCTGAGCGTTGAGCGTCGGCCAGATCCCCTCGTCACTCCTCGCTGTCTCATTCTTGCCAGACCATGGTAATCCATTTGCTCCTCTGAGGTGTAGACGTGCTCCCACAAGGCCGCAACCACGTCTGCCTTGTCATGTATCAATATTCCACCAAGTTCTGCAGAGCCAGCCAATCTGTCCGCCTGTTCATTTACCAGCACACCGGCATGCCCCGGAAAAAAGATCCAGGCGATGCTTGTCACACGTGACCTCCGAAGGGAAGCAAGCCACTCCGCAAGAAGCCTGCCCGTCCTCACCCTCGTCAGCATGCTTTCTGAGTCAGTTACAATCACGATGTGTGTGTGTATCGTATTCTCCATCCAGCGGAAAGCCGCAGTGACTGCCTCCGCCTCCATTCTTAAGCTGAATGTTGTGGTATCATATGCCAGGCTCTCTCCTGCACCAAACGTCGACCATTAGCTTTGGCTATGAACCCCCAGCCAGTTCTCTCACCTCTTACCATAGAAGTCAATGCAAAGCAGCACTGGTCCAAATCGTCTGAAGTTGATTTTGCACACCTGACTCAAGTTTGTACATGTCCTCATTCTTGTTCTCCCCTGAGGTTTCGAGATGCTTAAAGTATAGTTAGGATTGTCCTCTTCAAGCTACGGTGCACAGATACTAATGTCACTGAATGCTTAAAATGTAGCTAGGACTGTCCTATTCAAGCAAGGATGTAGATATACCTAATAATGTCCTCTTTTAGGCTAGAACGTAGAGGAATCTGGCAGTCTTGCTAAGTGTCTCCAGTGGTACTGGCTCTAGGAGTGCACACAAGGTATGGATATCTTAAACTAAGTCACGTGAGAAATATGAGCCAGAAGCAAATTAAGACACCCATAGAAGATGTCATTATAATAAAGGCAGTGAGTGGAGACTCAACATTGCCTACTTGTTGAGACAAGATCATCAACCTGTTGTGCCTACTTCTATGAGTGCCAATCAATCAATCAATCAATCATGTGCCATGCCGGAAAGCATGGGCGGTCATGACTCGCCATTTCACTCGATCACCAGAGCCGTGGATCAGCTCAGTGTTCCTGTCTCGTCCATGCCATGTGGCCAAGCCATCCAGGTATTTTCCTCTCGGTCTGTTCCCTTCGATCTTGCCAGTTGTCACTAAGTTCTCCAATCCATTTCTTCTCATAACATGTCCAAAAAATTTTGATTGTCTACGTCTAATTTATCTAATCAATTTACGATTTTCATTTGTCTCCTGTAGTACTTGGTCATTTGCCAAACAATACAGTGTGTTTATTAACTGTTTTAGTAGCCTCAAATGGTTCCACAACTGATATTTCTCTCTGTAAATGACACAACATACACATGATCAGGGAAGACTAGATGTGTGTGTGTGTGTGTAGTTGAGAGGTACTAAACACGCAGTAACTACTGGGGGGGGGGGGGGGCAGTGTAGGCACGTGTCATGGAATCTCACAAAGTTGATGATTGTCAGCGAATGTCAACAGACTAGTAGTGACTGTGTGTGGACGTTGCATGTGTTACTGCAGGCTCTCCCAGTGCCAGACAACACAGCATACAAGTACTGATGCCTCCATACAGGGCAGAGATGTCTCCACTTGCTCTATTCCACTCTTCTGCTACATGCATCAGCTGTACCCCATTTGTTAGTGCAGCTCACTTCCCACAGGTGTCATGTTTTAACTCACCAGCACTCAATTTAACATACACAACTTTTGGGATAGAAAGTGTGTCAGTAACAACTGCCTGGGACTGAACAGGTTAAACTTACTGTTCATAGGTGAATGTGACTATTTCAGAATGAACCCTCAGATTAATCTTTCTCTGAGTTAACTTTTGATTTTAGCTCTACTCATGGTTTGGCACATATATTCTCTATGGTTTTGGCAACATTTCCCAGCATTTCTTAGACTATTTCTACAACAATTGCATTTTTCAACCAACAATGTGGTGCAATGTGCCATTTATTTAAGCATATAATATGAATGCCCTGAAACATATACAAGAACCACATGATTGACAACATTGTTTCAACACATAACACAGATCTCTAACTGCATGGTTTATTACTCATGTAAACAATAAGCAAATGTTCTCATTTAACTCGTGCAATCAGAGAGAGAAGTCCTCTGAAGCACTGGAGAGTATAAGAAATGTCCCCATGTCCTCAGCTGGATGAAGGGAATCTCATTCCAGAGGGAGCAATATCCAGCATAATAAGTGGACAACTCTGCACAATTAAGTTAGAATTCCCATTAAGAAAACACTTTAATGAAACTTAACTTAGAATTCTCATTGGGAAAACACTGATTGTAGGGGCATGACTGACATAACTCTGTGCTCAGGACAGAAAAACATTAAAATTAGGGACATGACCAAAACATAAGCAAGTCACTGCTCTAGAAAAATCAATGAACATTTAGGGGCATGACAAGCAATAAACTGACTAAACAGAGAAGCAACTGGAATGAAGACACCCCCGTACACCTATGCTCCGCATGCACCCCTCACACCAGCAATAACAATAATTAGTAACAGTAAGGCAACAGTGTACAAGAATATATGAAAAATGTATATACATATAAAAATATGATTAAAATGCTGTATCTGTAAGGCACTTTCAGCCAATGCTTGAAAGTTACATTTGACACTGGAAGACATATTATTGTTAGTTGTTCTTTCATGTTACGAAAGCCAATCAATGACATTTACATCACTCAGATGTAACAATAGACATATAAATTTGGAGAAATAAACAGGCACAAATATATTCACATTGTGTACACTATGCAAGACAACTCTGGCGGATGTCTACTAAAGTACCTGGTCCATATCAAACATTCAACACATTAACCTGGTTTCACAAGGTGATACTGTGTGCGTGCACACCTGTCTACATCTAGAGGACAACCATCAGTCGTCTAGCTCTTCCATAGGATCACCTGTACACAGACACACACACACACCATGTGTATGTGTGTTTTCAAAAGGTTTTTCTTTGACATTCATTATTTTTACAGAATTCCCTTAGTTTCTTTTCAATGTTATAGATAGGTATTTTATTTCCATAGTTTTTATTTAGAGATGTAGAATAAAGCTATCTTATTCCCTTTGTATTATGTAGATTAAGGTATCTTATTCCCTTAGTATCTATCCATTGTTGTAGATTAGAGGTATCTTATACCCTTAGTTTTGATCCAATGTTATAGATTAGAGGTATCTTATTCCCTTTGTATTATGTAGATTAAAGTATCTTATTCTCTTAGCTTCTATCTGGAGATGTAGATTAGAGATAACTTATTCCCTTAGTTTATATCCTCTGATATAGATTAGAAGTATTAGTCCCTTAATTTCTATCCTCTGATGTAGATTAGAGGTGCATTATTCTTTTTGTTTCTAAATTGGGATGAAGAATACAGAAAATGTATTCCCCTAGTTTCTAACCTGGTTATCTAAAAAAAAACTTTACACTCTTGTTCAGTCTTTTCTCTTCTATCCTTGCATGTACATTTCATTTATGACTTTGTTGAGTCTGTCCTCTACTGTCCTTAGCAGTTAAGGCACTAATTAGTTTTGCAAAAAAAAAAGTCACACAGTCTAACAGTCTGTCTCAGTTGAGGGCACTGCATGCTTAAAATTGACATCTATATTCTCTACACCAATACAAATAAGCCACCAGCTCATAAAACAGCATCAAAAGAATGATACACAATCTGTGTAGAATCATTAAAACACAACATATTATGTAAATAATCGCATCTGATACATTAACACAACAAAATCTGAAGTTTAAAATATTCAGCTAATACACGAACATGTTTGAAACATGTCAGCTTGAACATAAAGCACATGAACAAAGACAACAATCCACATGTTTGATTGATCTCAGTGATTGAACATCTGGATGTCCATGTAGCAGCTTGTAAAATAAGCAAACACAAGATAGGAACACAACTGTTCAGTTACACACCATGGCTACCAGCTTTCACTCAACGGCTACCAGCTTTCACTCAATGTCTGATTTACTGAGGAATGATTGTTCTTGTTTTGTTTGTGAATTATTTACATCCTGCGGGTTTACAGGCTGTCTGATCTAGCAATCAATCATCTTTACAACTTCAATCTTTGATTTTTCCATGTGAATACACCAGTTGGGGGTTCACTGTGCCTAATCTAACAATTATCTTTACAACTTATAATTATAAGCTTTGGTTTGTTGATTTGAATACAATTTGAATAGCCAGGCATGTGTAGTGTAAAGTTAGAGAGACCTGATCCTCCAACAGCAGTTACCCTGTCTGAAGGATGTTCATGTGAATACAATTTGAAAAGCCAGGCATGTCTAGTGTAAAGTTAGAGAGACCTGATCCTCCAACAGCAGTTACCCTGTCTGAAGGATGTTCATGTGAATACAATTTGAATGGCCAGACATTTGTAGTGTAAAGTTAGAGAGACCTGATCCTCCAACAGCAGTTACCCTGTCTGAAGAATGTTCATGTGAATACAATTTGAATGGCCAGACATTTGT
Source organism: Cepaea nemoralis (assembly GCA_014155875.1). Lineage (NCBI taxonomy): Eukaryota > Metazoa > Mollusca > Gastropoda > Stylommatophora > Helicidae > Cepaea > Cepaea nemoralis. Next base: position 40,682 of record JACEFZ010003652.1, on the reverse strand, counting down.
AGTGTAAAGCTAGAGAGATCTGATCCTCCAACAGCAGTTACCCTGTCTGAAGGATGTTCATGCCCCAGGGTGTCTGTTGTCCCAAGACCAGACCGTGCTTGTCTGCCGATGTCTTATCTTCCAGGGAACCAGGGCTTCCATTTCTCTTATTCCCAAACTTTAATCAATAATAACTACTGTCCCAAAGAAGTGTCCTTCCATGAATGTGATGACAAAATGACAAGATGTATGCCTGAATGCACGCAGGAATGGGTGGGCAATCTCTCCATGACGTTCCCCGGCTAGGAGTCCATGCCTACAATTATTTAGTCTCCAAGAAATGTTACTCATTAACGAGCCAGTTTTCATCATGTTAGGATTTTACAGAAGGTCAATATGTTGTTTCTTTCTGAATCCAGGCTATTCTAAGAATGTCTGTCACATCTAAGTTAAAAAGCCTCAATCCTCTTCTTGAGTGAGTAGGTGTGATTAGCATGTTTAAACTGTCACATGACAGACTACTGCTATTGTTACTGTTTGTGGTATAGGTAGCATGTTTAAACTGTCACATGACAGACTACTGCTATTGTTAGTGTTTGTGGTATAGGTAGCATGTTTAAACTGTCACATGACAGACTACTGCTATTGTTACTGTTTGTGGTATAGGTAGCATGTTTAAACTGTCACATGACAGACTACTGCTATTGTTACTATTTGTGGTATAGGTAGCATGTTTAAACTGTCACATGACAGACTACTGCTATTGTTACTATTTGTGGTATAGGTAGCATGTTTACACTGTCACATGACAGACTACTGCTATTGTTACTATTTGTGGTATAGGTAGCATGTTTAAACTGTCACATGACAGACTACTGCTATTGTTACTATTTGTGGTATAGGTTCCCCACTGTGCTACTAGTCTGTCTCCTTCTGACTTCATGTGAACCTCCCCAATTGTTGTAGAACACAGAGATCGGAAGGGCAGCATGCCAGAAGGGCCTGCGTGCCCAATTCTTAACCCTTTGAAAATAAAGTTCATTGATTTGTTCGTTGGTTTGTTCATTCGTTGTAGATAAGTGGAGGATCAAGATTTCAAACAAAAAATGAAGATCAGAAAACTGATGCCAACGTGGTGCTCAGTAAAACAGAACACCCCTACAGAATGAGACAAGCCCAGATTTCAATAACAGCTCTCGTTGGATACAGATTGCAAAGATAATATTCTGACACCCCTGCAGTGTTCATCAACTGTACCATTACTGTCATCATGATTGTCTTTAGAACAGTTTTTTCAAAACTGTATTCAATCATACAGCATCGTCATTATTCTACAAGAAATATTTCTACAACTGGTGACTACTATCTGTATTTCAAACCTCATATTTCTGTTCATTCTGCTTCATCTAAAGATATTCATTGTGCCAGCAAGGTTTGGTCAAGGTTCATTCTGTTAGTTTCATTTCATGAGGTGTTTAATCAGAATAAACAAACAAGCTGATTGTACTCCCTGACTAAACCACATATCTCAAACATTTGATTGGCCAAACATGCTGACTTATCCAACTGGTGGTTAAACAATAATCTTGACATATTTGATTGGCTAAACCAAAACTCTGATAAACTTGATTGGCTAACTCAAAAATCTATACATGTTTCATTGGCTAAATAAACCAACCCGCTGATACATTTGATTGGCTACAAAATTCTGTGCCCTGTACATTACTTTTGTCTAAAAATTCACAATTTGAGGCCTCTTCTAAAAACATTCTATACTAGTGCATATTTTAAAATATATTTTCATTTGAAAATTCTAGAATGTTGATTAAAGAGGTTCTCAGATATTAAGCCTGAGAATCAGGACCATAATTTTCATTATCAGCCTCCCGACTTTTCTTAATGATTGGCTTGTCCTTGTATAGATTCCACAATTTGTGTATAATGTCGGACAGCAGGATGTCATTGGTGTTGCGGGCAATGAGACGCAGGATGAAGACGCCATCATCTCGGAGGTATTGATCAGCAAATCTATGCACCAGCTTCTTATCCTCTTCTCCATGGATCTGGTCAAGTAGCTTCATGTACTTCTTGACATAGCCCACACGGCTGGAGAGGAACAATGCTCGCCAGATCCAGAACAGGAAGTTGCCGCAGCTGCACACAGCCACAAAGACGAACCAAAACCACAGGAAGATGAAGATCTTTTCGTTGAACATGTTAATCGGCAACACACACTGTACCGTGTGGGTCTGGATGTTCTGCAGCTGACGAATCTCAAAATCACACAAGGTGATCTTTGGGAACCTGGGGGAATCCCTCCAGTAGTGATCATTTGCCAGTCCACTCAGGACTTCAAAACCATACATGTTGTACCATTCTCCCATGAAAGCGTTGAGGAGGAAGAACTGGGTGACCACATTGACAACATACATGACCTTGACAAAGATGTACAGCCCTGTGAGATATGTGCCATCTCTCTTTGCACAGAAGAAGCAGAAGAATCGGGATGCCTTCTGACGCAAGCGCACCAGGATATTCCAGCGGTACTGTCGATGTGCTTCCAGCCACCTGTCCATGTAAAGTGCAATATGTCCAACCGTCTCCTCTCTCTTGTCCTTTGACCCAATCTGAGTAACACTAGTCAGGGTCACAATTTTATCCACATTAATGCCAGAGCCACCATTCAGCATCCTCCAGACCAAAGCTGGGAACTTGAACAGAAAAGCCATGAAGAGAAGAATGATGGGCACCCACTGGTAGTAGGTCAGCTCCTCTGTGTTCCGCTTCTCCTTCTCCAGGGGGATGGGGGTGTCCATCGGAATGTAGTAGGTGTTCTTCACCCAGCAGTAGGACTTGGTGTAGGCCACAAAGGAGCCGGTGAAATGGGCGGGGCACCAGCATTCAATTGGGTTGCCAGCAAACTGGTTGGTGCTGATGAAGACTGAGAATATCAGCAGCAGGATGACTGTGTACAAGTGGTTGAGACGGTCCACCCAGTCGTCGTCATTGCTGGATGTCAGCTTGGAGTAGGAAGCCCAGCCTCCCAGAATTGCTGTCACCCTGAAAGAGAATATCATCACATTGTAATAAAACACCACATATTGTTACCATATCATGCTGCATAATAGCTACGTTGTCATCACAGACATCTTCAGTGCCTTCACCACACACATCTATACTAGTAATGTTAACACATCAGCCAACCTCTACATTAGTTAAATCAGCTAGCATAAATCTACAATCATCATCTTGTGCCATGCCAATGGCTGTGAAGTGGCCATGGTTAGCCATCTCACACTATCAGCACTTGATCAGGTCCATGTTTTTCTCCCTTTGCCTTACCCCTGCTCTTCTGCCATTAATTTTGCCAGCTGTCCCTAAGTTAACAATATTTTACCTGCATAAATGTACATAAGACAGTATCTGCAGAAATTTACCACAGAAATTTACCCTTCTATGTGTTCAGAGTTTCCCTACAACATTACTGCACGTGCACAGGCTTCACAAACCAACAACAGCTCTTTACTAACATACAGTCAACATATTGTACTATAACTATACAGTAACATTATAATTACACACATTGACACCATTCACTCCAATAACGAGCATCCGTAAGAGTGAATCTATTCACTTGACCGACCGACCTGGTGTAACATCATGAAACCAGAAAGTTGTTCAAGCCTACAAGTACCTGTTTCATGAAACTATAACAGTACCTTTCTCTAACATTAGTTATCACCTGAAACTTTGTCTTTTGTTAGGCCTATTTTGCCCACTATCCCCCCATTAGCACGTACACCCTCAAGCAACTCCTATTCCCCTATCTTTAGGTACCTTATGAAGCTCTGTCCTCATGACACTTAGTTAGTTGCATATTCTTTACAGGGCGTTGAAGTCAACACCAGCATTATCTGCTGTAGTGATCTCTTGGCAAATTCACGTTCAGAAGCTTGCCATTGCTGTCTTAAAGCCGTCTGCTGCCAAATCGCGTGCAGCTGTGTTTTGAACGCGGGTTTGCGGGATCATGAACTGCATCTGTAATCCCTTGGCCAGCTCATGACACTACAACCATATATATCTACGGCTAGCTCTGCCCTTGTGCCCATGCTCTGTCCTGCCCATAATTCAGACGGAGGTTGTAAACATCAGACTGTTCCTCCCCAGGTTGATCCAGCATAAAATGGATATCAGGAAATGTTCTCGGATGGTCATCTTGGTATTGACCATATCACCCGTTGAGTGACAGTCGGTGGAGTAAAATAGAAATGGCTAGCTCCATCTGGCCTGGAAAATAGCCCTTGACCATATGTAAGGATATAGTGAATTTTGGATGATTGTGAACTTTACAGGGTCGGTAGAGCCACAGTGTGGGTGGCGCGCAGACATACTAAAGGGCCATACACACTTCAATGGCAGCTCTGGAAGCCTGAGCACCAATATAGCTTTCCACAGTTCAGTGACATGAATTGTGTTCAGTAACAAGTTGTGTGTTTGCCCAGGCTTAAAACAGCCGGCCATCACATGGTAGTGCCAAGGTTACAAGCCGCCAAGATAATGAAGCACTGATCAACATTCCCGCGTGTCTCCGGACGGAAGAGCTACAGAAAGCGCGGATCTATGTTGACAGGATCCGGGCGTGTTGACAGGGCACAAACAAAGGATCTCCTAGGAGGAGTGTGTGACATTTGTCATAAACAAGCCAGGAATCATGCCGCCACAACAAGCAGCCCTGGCCAACACTGGCATGTGTAAATATGCAACAGGACGTCTCTTCTCCTCTCCCCCTTAGAGCGTTAACAGGGGGAGAGCTGGGGGTAGATTTTCGGGTTGTTATCCAAAAGGCAAAGTTGAGGAGGAAGGGGCAAAGGAGGAGGAAGGGGCAAAGGAGGAGGACGAAGATAGTGGTAGAGTTGATGAAAAGGAAACATACCACGAGTTTATGAGGTGAAAAGAAAAACATAGGACAGAAAAAGAATGGCACCAGATGAAAAGAATGGATTCATCTACGGTAGCAGTCTTGGTCCAGGAGGACAAGAGGGCGCCAGAGTAGATTTAACCATTTAGTAATGCAATGATGACAAATGTTCTGTTGTAAGAATTGGGCTGTAAATGATGACTGCAATACGCTGACACGCTAACACATAAGTAACAAAATAGGTATTTGGTGACAAGTTCCCTTGAGTGCTGCCCAAAAGAACTCAGAGAAAGATCAATGTGTCCAGTTACACTGAAGCAAGTCGGAGCCAGGTTAGGTTATTACTTGTCCCGGTGAATGGAAGTACTCACAGCAATGTCAGGTAAAGGTATGACCAGGTGACATAGCAATGCCAGGTAATGAATGATATGACCAGGTGACATAGCAATGTCAGGTAATATGGCCAGGTGACATAGCAATGTCAGGTAATGACATAACTAGATAAATGGAAACGACTCATAGCAATATCAGGTAATGATAAAACCAGGAGCATGGAAGCAATTCATAGAAATTACAGGTAATATGACCAGGTATGTGGAAGCAATTCATAGCAATGCCAGGTAATATGACCAGGTAAGTGGAGGCAACTCATAGCAATGCCGGGTAATATGACCAGGTAAGTGGAGGCAACTCATAGCAATGCCGGGTAATATGACCAGGTAAGTGGAGGCAACTCATAGCAATGCCGGGTAATATGACCAGGTAAGTGGAGGCAACTCATAGCAATGCCAGATAATATGACCAGGTAAGTGGAGGCAACTCATAGCAATGCCAGATAATATGACCAGGTAAATGGGGGCAACTCATAGCAATGCCAGATAATATGACAAGGTGAATGGAGGCAACTCATAGCAATGCCAGATAATATGACCAGGTAAGTGGAGGCAACTTATAGCAATGCCAGGTAATATGACCAGGTAAGTGGAGGCAACTTATAGCAATGCCAGATAATATGACCAGGTACCTGACCATGGAAGTCATGGCAGTAAGTAAAGCAATAACATGGCTCGAGACACAGACATTCACTAGGGCTTGTTTCCTCAGCGACTCAATGAACATGATCAAGAGGATAGAGGAGGAATCGATCCGAAGAGAATGGTTGCTGCCTCTGGAGCGGTCTCGACTAGCAAAGATTAGTTTCATCTTCGTGCCAGGGCATGCGGGAGTACAAGGAAATGAGCGGGCTGACAAGCTCGCAGGTGAGGCTACTGTGGAGGGCGGACGCGCCATGGACCAGGCCGATATCCTGAATGCTCTACGAGAAGTAAGACTTTTGCGAGAACCAAGTGATGACTGTGAATCTACAACAATGGCCAGACTGCGAGAGCAGCAAATTAAAAGAGAGATGGCCAAACAAGAACACTACGCAGGAAGCCAAAGAAGATTGATAAACCAACACAGAACTGGCGTCGTTAGCCGCTACACGTTGCGGGATTTGCTGAGGAGGGGATCCGAGCACTTATGGACTGAATGGTTCGATGTGCAATGAGGATGATCTGTCGACTAACTAACTAACTAACTAACTAACTAATATGACCAGGTAAGTGGAGGCAACTTATAGCAATGTCAGGTAATATGACCAGGTAAGTGGAGGCAACTTATAGCAATGCCAGGTAATATGACCAGGTAAGTGGAGGCAACTTATAGCAATGTCAGGTAATATGACCAGGTAAGTGGAGGCAACTTATAGCAATGTCAGGTAATATGACCAGGTAAGTGGAGGCAACTTATAGCAATGTCAGGTAATATGACCAGGTAAGTGGAGGCAACTTATAGCAATGTCAGGTAATATGACCAGGTAAGTGGAGGCAACTTATAGCAATGTCAGGTAATATGACCAGGTAAGTGGAGGCAACTTATTGCAATGCCAGTGAATATGACCAGGTACGTGGAGGCAACTCCTAAGGGTAGCTATTTGAATCACCACGTCCATCGCCCACAAACATGTTGTGCAACCCATATGATGTCAACCCCGTACTCATAAAATTACGAGCAACTAGCGCCCTGAAAGTACCACTGGTTATACCTTGTAAGTGCACTAACCATTACTGAAGGCACTATGCTAATGAGAAACTGTTTGTCTGTCAGACGCCGCCGTTGTTAATTCAACTCGCGTTGTTAATTCAACTCGCGTTATTCCAAGCAGTTGTGACTTAAGTTAGTACGATGTTTAGATGTGAAGAAGTTAACACAACAATATACGAGAGAAAAACTTAACTAGCAATTTATATAGAATAGGGTAAAGTCAAAATATTTTGGTCACGTTTTGAGAAGAAATAAATTGGAGAACTTGGTGACAACTGGCAAGTTCGAGGGGAAGAGAACAAAGGGAAGGCAGAGAAGTAAAATACCCTGATGGCTTGGCCACGTGATATGGTCGGCACAAGAACACAGAGCTGATCCACCACTCTGGTGATCGAGTGAGATGGCGAAACATGACCGCACACACTTATCGATATGGCACATGATGATGATGATGATGATGATGATGATGATGATGATGATGATGATGATGATGATGAAGATGATGTTGATGGTGATGATGATGATGTGATGATGATGACGATGATACAACCTGGTGATCGCCCTAGGTTTTGTACCGGCAGGCACGAGTAGGTGACGGAAGCGGAGGACGGTGTCTATAGACACCTGAGAGCGGACGGCCTGTCAGCAATGTTTGCTAACTATCACCATCAAACATGTCTTGTGTTTCACGGGAAGGTCCGGGGGGAATCTCCGTGTGCCTGTTTGTTGGCAGTGGTCGGCAAGAGCATTCACAAACAGCAGCTAAGCCTCCCGTAGAAGGTCAGATCATGGGCTGTTCACACAGGGGACAACTGATCAGATAATAGGGTGTCGTTCTCGGGGGAGACAAATGATCAGATAATGGGATGTTGTTCACGGAGGAGACAAATGATCAGATATGGGATGTTGTTCACAGAGGATACAAATGATCAGATAATGGGATATTGTTCACACAGACAAAATGATCAGATGATGGGTTATTTTTCACAGAGACAAAATGATCAGATAATGGGACGTTGAGCAGAGGAGACAAATTATCAGATAATGGGCTGTTGTTCACAGGAAACAAATATCAGATAGTGGGATATTATTCACAGCGATAAAATGATCAGATATGTATACTGTTCACGGATGAGACAAATGGTCAGATAACTGGATATTGTTCACGGAGGAGACACATATCAGATAATAGGGCGTTTAAAGGAGACAAATAATAAGACAATAAGGTGTTCAAATGAGACAAATGGAATGCTGCCGAGCAGACAATTAGATCAGGGGATGTTCGCAGAGAAGAGAAAGAATCAATCAATGTTATGTTCACAGATGTCCCATACCACCACAACTACTACTACTACTACTACTACTACTACTACTACTACTACTACTACCCCCACCACCATTAGTTATATCGATTAGTGTATACATAAATAAGCCAAGAAAGTCAACAGTGACTTGGTCATGACGAAAGATTAGAACAACAAATTCAACAGGGCAAGGTGAGCACATTTGTCCGTCTGTGATCTTGAAGCGCCCCACCAGTGTAGGACTTGCTCATGTGGGTCAGGCCTACTGAGGGTACACACAGACTGCCTGTGCATGCGGGCACCTGCAGAACGGGGCTTGGAGATAGCAATATCAGAGACAAATAGCAGGGATACGCCAGCAGGCAATCTGACATTCCCGATACGGGTCTGACGGCGCGTGCACAACCAGGTCAGCATGCATTCATGTGGTGCACTTAACGCCAGGTCTCACTCCCGTAGCCCAGGTATTTGTTCGGAACGTACCCTTTCACTCCACAGAGGTCACCCTGACCATGATGTGAATGCCTCCTCTGTTATATGTCTCAATGTGCGCGTGCGACAACCACATCTCTCAGCCGTGCAAAACTGCTACTTGTACAATGTCGGTGTTTCTGCTCTTTCATGTCTCCCAAACTTAAAACAATTTGGCCACAATAAAGGTCACAGCGGCTTGGACAGAACAGTGAGGAAAGGTCTGGTTCCTGGTAGAGGCGACAATGGTGGACCAGCACGGAGATGGACACGGGACATTGCAGCCATCATTGGCACGATGGTGCACAAGGCAGGAGAAACGGTCAGAGATGAGGCTTTACGGGGGGCCGGCGCCTCTTTTGGCGTGCAGTCTGCTAGAATGTTAAGGATCGCGATTCCGTGCTTCTGTCTGCGACACAATCCGACATGGCTAACGTGCCAATATGTTAAATGATACACGTCCAATGAGCCCATATATGGTCAGTGTTACGATAACGTATCCTATCAGTAAGTCCAATTATGTTAAATGCCACGACAACATGAATGTATGCAGAATAATGCCCTGTCCCTGCCACGACAAAGTGAATGTATGCAGAATACTGCCCTGTCCCTGCCACGACAAAGTGAATGAATGTATGCAGAATACTGCCCTGTCCCTGTCACGCCAAGCGTGCTCCCGGCTGTTAACTGTCACGAAAACGTGCATGTGTGCAGAAACTAGACGTGTGTTTGCCATAAATATTCGAGTCTCCGCCTCCTGGCATGTCCGCCCAGTACGTTTCACCTGTAGGGCCCTAAACTGCAGCTGATAACTTGGCACGGTACATGGGATCTGACACTTGCATCTATCAGTCTTAATCCAGGAACTATTGAATTGCTGCTGCCTCAATCTGTGCAAACGACACTATTCACAGACATCTCATATCCTACTCATTACCGGTTGCTGCGAGTGTCTGTATCTGTCTAGCTGCTAGTATCTCAGCACAGCCTCGTAAAGATAATTTCAGTTTGTGACGGGGCAGATAATTGTAGCAATGTGATACCTGCGATCCTAAGATTACTTTAACCTGATACACACATATTGAGAGAGAGCGAGAAAGAGAGAGAGAGCGAGAAAGAGAGAGAGAGAGAGACAGAGAGAGAGAGAGAGAGAGAGAGAGAGAAGGGGGGGGGGAACTGACAGACAGACAGACAGACAGAGATTGAGAGAGACGTAGGATAATTGGTAGCAGATATAGAGAAACTAAAGAGGATATAAGACCACAGGATAGTGTGTAGAGGGTGAGGTGGTGCTGTGTGTACAGTGAGTGAGCTACAGTGAGAGAGTGCCGTGATAAAGGGAGGATAGCGAGAGTTGAAATTAGAGTCAAGGAGCCAGAGAATGGCGGTTACCGTGGAGAGTGTGAGATATATGGTGGAGAATGTGATCAGATGATAAGAGTGAAATATATGGTGGATAGTGTGATAGAGATGCAAGTTGGATATATGGTGAAGTGTGTGATAATGGAAAAAAAGAGAGAGAGATGTCAGGTCTTATTCAGATATGACTGAGCTACCGTATAACAGTAGACGGTACTACCTGCTTTCTGTTAGCGCCGAACGTTGGGCGGCGCTTACCAAACCCTACACCCCACATTGTGTCAACGGCTTCCGGCGGAGGAGCGAACCTGGGAGAGTACAAGCGTTATCCTGGCGCGAGAAAATGCAACTAAATGTCATGGCAGGGCAGACCAAGACCTAAGCCTTGGTTGGCAACTGGTCTAGGCTTGAAGTTCTGACAGTTAGAGAATTGCTTTGCCGATCCGTTAGCTTCTGCAGCTTTTCTTATTCCAGATGTATTGATGTTACTTTCCTTTGGAGTAAATTAGGGAGGCCGAGAGAGGGTTCATACTGCGTGGGCAACTGACGGTTTTACAATTCAGCCCATGCTGTGTGCTACAGAGAGGTTAACTCCTTCAGCCCAGGCTGTATGCTACAGAGAGGTTAACTCCTTCAGCCCAGGCTGTATGCTACAGAGAGGTTAACTCCTTCAGCCCAGGCTGTATGCTACAGAGAGGTTAACTCCTTCAGCCCAGGCTGTATGCTACAGAGAGGTTAACTCCTTCAGCCCAGGCTGTGTGCTACAGAGAGGTTAACTCCTTCAGCCCAGGCTGTATGCTACAGAGAGGTTAACTCCTTCAGCCCAGGCTGTGTGCTACAGAGAGGTTAACTCCTTCAGCCCAGGCTGTGTGCTACAGAGAGGTTAACTCCTTCAGCCCAGGCTGTATGCTACAGAAAGGTTAACTCCTTCAGCCCAGGCTGTATGCTACAGAGAGGTTAACTCCTTCAGCCCAGGCTGTATGCTACAGAGAGGTTAACTCCTTCAGCCCAGCTGTATGCTACAGAGAGGTTAACTCCTTCAGCCCAGGCTGTATGCTACAGAGAGGTTAACTCCTATACTTGTCTTACCGCCATGGGTTGTAGTATTACTTCTTTTTTTTTTGGGGGGGGGGGGGGGGGGGGGGTGGCGCACAATGTAACAAACTATTGTCTGTCAAGACGGCAAGGTGCCAATGAAGACTTGTCAAGCTCAGTAACCGTGCATCTTGTGTACGTCAGTAACAAATGCTCAATACAGGCTATGATTGTCTGCCCATCGCAAGCTTCTTTCATCCCGCCATGTCTCCGCCATTGAGGCATATAATGAGGGCCTCAACCAACTGGCTCTATCCTGTCCTCTATTCTCTTGCCAACTGGCTCTATCCTGTCCTATCTTCTCATGACAACTGGCTCTATGCTGTCCTCTATTCTCTTGCCAACTGGCTCTATGCTGTCATTTCTTCTCTTGCCAACTGGCTCTATGCTGTCCTATCTTCTCTTGCCAACTGGCTCTATGCTGTCATTTCTTCTCTTGCCAACTGGCTCTATCCTGTCCTATCTTCTCTTGCCATCACATGCTGCTCTGCCCGTGCCCGTACCCTGTCAGATTTATTTCTGTCCCTACTTCTGGTCTCAGTGTGCTTTCTTCGTGTCATCCAACATGCCTATGTCCTGTGGCTTGTAGACAGAGTGTGTTGTGGTCACTACTAGACTCAGGTGTCCTCACTGTATGTTACATCCAGTCTTGTCCTCATCTCATGATTCGCTGTTGAGTTCTCCGCGTGAGCTCCATGCTGAGCATTCTGTCATCGTATATTCTGCATAGGCACCAATTAATCCATGCTTGCAGTTTATTTGTAATCGTTTCCCCCTCTTTCTGACCCAGACAGCAGGACTGATTTAACGCTAGATTTAAATATTCTCAGTTCAGCGCCATGTTTCGTTTCTTCTGAATTCCACAAATTTGACAGTGCTGACGGCAGCTAACTGGACGTGAAATGGGTTGTGTCCAAGGCAGTATAACCAGCCCACTCATCTCATACGCAGTGCAGCAGAGAAATCTAATACGCAGACTACCCTAGAAGTTGTGTGTTTCGGCTATTACCGCTAACGTAGGTACTCAAAGTACAGCGCTGGGAGCCGTGTCCCTGCTAGCCCACCATTAATATAACCAATTAACCGGCAATTGGCCGTAACCATCGCTCCCCAGGCACATCGTCAATAGAGTTTCGGCGCTTCCCAGTCTGTGCCGTGCTGGGCACCACTGGTTCCGGTGTCTATATTTAGAATGCGTGACAGATTGGGGGGGGGGGGGGGGGGAGGGGGGGGGGGGGGGAGGAGAGAGAGAGAGAGAGAGAGAGGAGAGAGAGAGAGAGAGAGAGAGAGAGAGAGAGAGAGAGAGAGAGAGAGGCAGACAGACAGACAGACAGACAGACATAAAACCCCAGCTGGGTCGTTTATATTGGATTTCAGTTCAACGCCTTAGTGTAGACATGGATCAATCATAATTTACAACCTCACAGAATATCACGATCCAATGTCTCTCGTCGGGCGCTGGAACGTCAACTATTCCTTCCCACGACGTTTGACGGCAAAAGTGGGAGATGAAGATGATGGTAACGACCTCACCTGGGGTGTAATATCTACCAACACCCTAGCGTAGAAATGGAGCAACAATGTAGGCGCACTATAGCTGTGTCAGTTTTCTGTCATTTATGGGAGAGTGCAGTAACAACTGTAGACAAGAAGATGGGAGTTATGGGTTGGGGTTGCTAGGGTGATAAGTTCGATCCCACAAGTTACCCACGTACTACAGCTGTGGACTTTGATACAGCGAATACACTGCACATCCACTTGTCACATCTATTCCATTAGCTTTAACGGTCAAGGCATGTCTTGTGTTTGATAGGGATCGCGCTCGCTCTCTCTCTCTCTCTCTCTCTCTCTCTCTCTCTCTCTCTCTCTCTCTCTCTCTCTCTCTCTTTATGTGGGTGGGTAGGTCGGTGGGTGGGTGGGGGAAGGCAAGTGAAAGGAAAGGGGGAGGGGGTGTTAAACAAAGTTGTAGAATTACAAATGAGTTAGTTTCGATCTGTTTCTCAAGATTACACTTGCAATGAAAGTTTGCGGTAAGGTGACACTGGGGATATATCCTACACATGACCAGAAAGAGACCAAACAAACACCGCTTGACGCCGCGAGTACTAACTGAATCCCCATCCTCACAGCTTCCAGAGACGGGCCTGAAATCTTGACCATGCGCCAGTAGTTTTCAGAAACAGTAATAAGGCACTACACGGAATTGAAGTAGTAAAGGTATACCACCACAAGCAACGATGTACAAACCAAATGGGACCAGAAGAAGTGACCAATCATGTAAACGATGGATAGAGGGGATAACAGAGTCGATGGGAATCTCGATATATGAAGCCCCCGCTGTTTATGCTTTACCTCTACAACGCAATGTACAAGACGAACAAGATGATATGGCGACCTAGGGATGTGACAGGGTTATAGTAATGACAAGGGGAGCCATTTAAAATAATTAGGACAGACATTTAAAGTACCAGCTGTGACACAAACGTACATAGTAACTAGAATGTAAAGTAACATCACAGAGTGGCTATAGGTCACAGTAAAGTGTTTACATTATGCATACAGAGAAATGTAAGTGTAATAGATATGCATAAAGAAAGCTAAAAGTGTTATAAATATGCATAAAGAGAACTGACAGTATTATATTTATGCATAAAGAGAAGTGAAGTGTTATACATGTGCGTAAAGAAAACTAACCATGTTGTAGCTGTGGCGTAAAGAAAAACAGATAGTGTTGAATGTGTGCGTAAAGAAACAGGTTGTAGTTGTTCGTAAAGAAAATTGATATGCTGTGGTCATATCAGGTGGAACTAATAGAAAACACGTCAAGTTGGCTGACGCACAGCGAATTAAGAGACGTGATATACGAATCTGGCAAAGTTACACAAGGATAGAGTAATGCTCTGTATGTAAACGTAATGCTGTGTAGGTAAACTTAATAAGACAATACAGAGTGATAAAGTATGACCCTGTGTAGGTAAACTTAATTAAACAAAAACCTCTTACAAAAGCAAGTGACACAGAAGGCTGCACGTCACCAACAAGGTTGCCCAAGGGTATCAGTTTCTCAAAGTCAGGCTCATGTTTAAGATAGCGGGACTTGTCACGTGGCAGCAAGTGTGACCCAGGTGGGAAGTGTTCAGCCACATATATGTATAGAGATTGTTGGGCATTTAGAGAAAGAATACCGAACAAGAGGGGCAGATACCACAGAAAACAATAGACAAGGGATAGACTAGCTAACTAACTACACGCAAGTAGAATGTTCCTGATACTGAGACACGTCGTTAGTGAACTGATTTCCCTCCCTCGGGTCACAGGAGGAGGGTGTCAGTTCATGTTCTCAGGATACCAGGGTTGGTGCATCAAATCATCAGACCGGTGTAGCCGCAATCTGTCCACGTCTGTCGGCTATAGGACATGTTCTGTCAGGTCTCCGACTGCAGAAGGATGCACATGTGCACACGGGACCTTATCTAGCTCTGAGAAGAATCGACCGCCTGTTCTAACTTTATCGTCATTCCTCTTTGGAGAGGAGTCCGTCACACATTACACACCTCAAGAGTCGGTATGTCGGACGTCGGCATACAACTGTTCCCTCAGTCTAGATGGATTCTCTCAAATATAGGAGTCCGTCACACATTACACACCTCAAGAGTCGGTATGCAGGACGTCGGCATACAACTGTTCCCTCACTCTAGATCAGTGTTTCCCAACGTGGGGCCCACGCCCCACAGGGGGGCAATTTGACTGTTAAGGGGGGCAATTCGAAAATGGAAGAAATCGGCTGAATATAACAAAAAGGGGAGACTTGAGACTGAAGTTAACTAAATTGGAACCTGATATAAGATCTCTTTGCAGCAAGCATCAAGCGCAAGGATCTCACTAAATTTAAATAATAAATAATTACTAATAATTAAAATAATATAGAAAAATCTTTCATTAAAATTATTTTGTACTTGAATTTCAGTTCTCCATTATATGTTTTGAAAATTTACTTACTGTGTTTGCTCAATAATTACCTAGTGATTTCTTCCTAAAACCTATCATTCAAGTTTCTTTAGTGAACATTTCAATTTTTGAATATTAAAAATAATGTATATGTTGAGGGGGGGCGTGGGGCGGGCGGGGAGGGGGGCAATATGAATTTTAGAAAGGCTTAAGTGGGGCATGGCACAAAAAAGGTTGGGAAACACTGGTCTAGATGGATTCTCTCAAAATATAGGAGTCCGTCACACATTACACACCTCAAGAGTCGGTATGTCGGACGTCGGCATACAACTGTTCCCTCAGTCTAGATCAATGTTTCCCAACGTGGGGCCCACGCCCCGCAGGGGGGCAATTCGATTGCTAAGGGGGGCAATTCGAAAATGGAAGAAATCAGCTGGATATAACAAAACGGGCAGACTTGAGACTGAAGTTAACTAAATTGGAACCTGACATAAAATCTCTTTGCAGCAAGCATCAAGCGCAAGGATCTCACTAAATTTAAATAATTACTAATAATTAAAATAATATAGAAAAATCTTTCATTAAAATTATTTTGTACTTGAATTTCAGTTCTCCATTATATGTTTCGAAAATTTACTTACTGTGTTTGCTCAATAATTTCCTAGTGATTTCTTCCTAAAACCTATCGGTCCTTTGGCTAGGATCGGGTGCATTTGCTGCTCCCCCCCCCCCCCAGTAGTGCGCCTGGTCTGGTCGGGGGCCGGGATGATCAAATAAAAACCCATCACATATCTTCACCTTAGATGTGGGCCTGGTGGACCACTGTGGGCAATAGCTCACAGTGAGACTAAGGGTCCACACAAAAAGGGGGAGGCGGGGGAACCAGCTTGTCTGGGTAAACCGCCAAACGAAAAAAAAAATTTCACCCGAACACAACCGACACACAGGGACGCGGGACCTGGGGGGGGGGGGGGGGGGCTCTGGCCCCTCTGGGAACCGTGAACCCTTCTAAAAAAAATATTCAAGTTTTCTTAGTGAACATTTCAATTTTGGAATGTTAAAAAAATGATGCATATGTTGGGGGGGGGGGGGGGGTGCTGGGGACATAAGCAATTTAGAGAAAGCTTAGGTGGGGCATAGACTAAAAAAGGCTTCGGGAAACACTGGTCTAGATGGATTCTCTAAAATATAGGAGTCCGTTACACATCACACACCTCAAGAGTCGGTATGTAGGACGTCGGCATACAACTGTTCCCTCACTCTAGATGGATTCTCTCAAATATAACCGTATCTAGCTTCTGTAGGTAGGTTTTATTTCCTAACAATGTTGCCAAGGCATTGGCCTAACAGCTTACACTTTGCGGTGTCCGAATACCCTGGGATGTTGACCGTACACACAATTACCACGGGAACTCCAATTAATCGCCTTTATCCGAGAAGGCCGGCATGTCCAATCCCACTACCAAACTGATCATTGGTGAAAGGTTGTGTGTGTGAGAGAGAGAGAGAGAGAGAGAGAGAGAGAGAGCAGAGAGAGAGAGAGAGAGAGAGAGAGAGAGAGAGAGAGGAGAGAGAGAGAGAGAGAGATCATTAGCTACCACAGGAATTTAGAAATGTGCGGTCCTATGTTGGGATGGAACCCGGTACCTTCTGAGCCTGGGGCGGACACTAACGGCTCATCCACGGCTGCCCCATGGCGGCAGCAGCAGCAGAAGAAGGAGAAGAAGAACGAACGAACGAACTAACTTTATTTTCAAAGGGTCACAAATTGGGCACGCAGGCCAGTCTTACATTCGGCCCTTCCAATCACTCATCTTTTGTTCACATAAGGAGGAGGAGGGGTGCAGGAAGCAGCAGCAGCAGCAGCAGCAGCAGCAGCAGCAGCAAGCAGAAGAAGAAGAAGAAGAAGAAGAAGAAGAAGAAGAAGAAGAAGAAGAAGAAGAGAAGAAGAAGAGAAGAAGAAGAAGAAGAAGAAGAAGGAGAAGGAGAAGAAGCAGCTCCAAGTGAATGCTATTTCCCTAGCCTGCTGACTGTGACTGCTGCTACACCGTCCTAGCCTATGAACACTCCTGCTGCTGCCACAAGTAAGCACCACACATAGTGGAAGTAATAAATCCATGCCTTTGTCACTCTACAGCACAAAATGTGTACCTCTGCCCATTACATATAATGCCTCTGAGAGCAACACATCCACTGCCCCTTACCTCAGACCACTGCATGGCCCGGACAACCTAATGTCTGGAGAAGATTATACTGTATCTTTATACCAAATAGTATTCATCCTACAACTATCCGTGATAGACCGTCTGAAGCATGCCAAACCAATGCTAGCCAAGCGACGAATCGAACCACAGACTTGCATATTACACGCGAAACAGCATATACATACCCTTAGTAATACCAAGAATGTGGCATGCGGCCATGATATCAAACTCACACAGGAAAACCTGTTTCTCTTTGAGTAATCCAATCTGTGACTATCTCTCACAAGTCGCATATGGAATGAATGCTTTGTTTCTGTGTCGTGTTGTTTCTCAACAGAATGTCTCATCTGATGCAGAGATAGTGCGATACATGCATATAACACAGGTAAACACGATTTCACAGATCAAATGTTGATTATCACGAAACAAACAAGCAATGGAATCTAGCAAAGTATATGCAGTCGTTTGGGGGATAAGGGACAGATTACAAAAATCATAACACAACCACTGGAGCAATGCCGTCTTTTGTGGGCTATTTTCTGTGCAGGATTTCAAATTAGATAAGTAGCGCAAACAGATGGAAGACAGATAAAAGGCAGTTGTCGTGTGTATGTATTGCATGTCTACATTCCGTAGTTGAGCGCGCATACGCGTGTTTGTGTGCGCCGGTGCGACCAGGCAGGCAGGAAGGCGCGCGCGCGCACACACAAACGTGTGCAAGTATGGATTTGTTTGTGTGCGCCGGTGCGGCAGAAACACAAACACACACAAGTGTGTGGGCAATGCGCGACACAAGTGTGTCTCAAACACGAGCCAGAGATAAATACACACACTAATATGAGCGCACGTGTGCATGAGTAAGCAAGGGTGTGTGAGCGCCCACCAGCGCGACAAACACACACACAATTGTGCGAGCGCGCTTTTGTGTGTGTGTGCGCATACATGCACAGGTGTGCGAGCATGCGTTTGTGTGCAAGTGCCTCTTTCCGTGCGCCTGAGCGACAAACTCTCTCTCTCCCCCTTCGTTCTATTCGTTATTCGTATCTATGCGTCAAGCTAGCTAGCGATCGGTCAATATGTCCGCGGTATGTGTCTACCTGCTGGTCTGTCTAGAAAATTGTGGGTAACAAACTTTAACTAAAGAAGAAATAGCAACAACGATTCACCTAAAACGAACATCCCTTGAAACAAGTAAAGAGTGTCAATTACCTAGGAAGTATAATATCATCAAATGGCAAATCAGAAGACCAGATGAAAATAGATGCAATAAAGCAAACCAACTCATTGGACAAATGGCACCAATACTAAAGTACAGACATGTATCAACAACTACTAAGAAAGTACTTTACAACACAATCTTTCTACCAACTCTATGTTACCAATGCCAAACCTGGACATTGACATAAAAAGAGAAAAGAAAAAAATAACAATAGGAATGAGATTCCTGAGAAGAATACTCAATGCATCAAGAAGAGATAAGATCAGAAATGAAGAAATCAGGACTAAAGTGGGGGTTATAGCTGAACTAGATTTTGTTAGAAGGCAGCAAGTCAAATTGTTTGGCCATACAAGTAGGTTACCAGTCAACAGCATACCACAACAAGCAATGATGTACAGACCAGAGGGAAATAGAGGAAGAGGCCGACCATGGACACAGGGAATAAATAACAGAGTCCATGGGAATATCGATACCATCATATCATTGGCACCTTGCCGTCTTGACAGACGATAGTTTGTGCTTATAAAAAGGCATAATAACTTTTAACTATGGCGGTAGCGAATGTGACTGATAAGGCCAATTTGCGCTGTAAATGTCCGTTCACAGTGGGTGAATATCGATACATGAACCCCATAAACGGGCACACTCCCGCTGTTTATACTTCACCTCGACACCGCAAGGTACAAGAGGAACATGATGAGATGAGATGAAGCAAGGTGCGTTAAACAACTGTCACGCAGACACACAGATGGCAATACCCCCCCCCCCCCCCCACAGATCTGCCTGCCCTACCAGTGCACAGCCACATCTACAAGTCAGTGGTAAGGCACCCCGTACACGCCCTACAGTACACTGGACATGTGGTGCCAGCTCCACATTGTCAGGCCAACCGGCACTTGCTCTATGATGTGTTCAGTATTACACCCGACGCCTTTACTTCTCGAGGCATTTCCTAGCACCAAGTTAGGGTTGAGTCAACCTGGCAGCCTCCGTGCGGATTCGAACCTATGACCTCCAGACCGGCAGGCCAGCCACTGGGCTACTTCCATATTCCTATTGATACAAGTTAGTTGCCTGTTCTTTTACCGGACGTGGTAATCAACTCCAACACCAATTGGATGTGTGTGGTTTGTTAGGTAATTTGTACGTTCAGTAGTTTGCCATGGCTTTTTGAATGACTGACGCCCATAGCATGGACATCAACGCAAGGCGGTTTACTTCTCAGCCGTCTGCGGCAGATTTCGAACCATCCACTCGAGTGCGCGTCGCGAATGGTGAAATGCGCTCATGGCCCTAAGCCACGGTGTCCTGGCGCTATATATATATTATATATAATTATATATATATATATATATATATATATATAGATATATATATAATATATCTATATATATGAGACTTAGATGGATAGGACATCTTAGGAGGATGGATGATGGTAGGAATACCACAAGGATATCTTTTTGGTGAATTACAGATGGGTAAGAGATCTCAGGGTCGGCCTCTACTACGATACAAAGATGTGTGTAAGCGGGACATGATTGATACAGGCATTGATAATGCACATTGGGAGCAAGTCGCCGCTGAACGTGTTGCATGGAGGGCAAATATCAGAAATGGAATAAAGTCAAAGGAGAAAATTATTGCAGAAAAGTCACACACCAAGCGTTTGAGACGTAAGATGGTGCATGATGGTGGAAATGACCACGTGTTCACATGCACCCACTGTGAACGGACATTTACAGCGCAAATTGGCCTTATCAGTCACACTCGCTACCGCCATAGTTAAAAGTTATTATGCCTTTTTAGAGCACAAACTACCGTCTGTCAAGACGGCAAGGTGCCAATGATATAATATATATCCCTCCCTCTGTCTCTTGTCTATCGTTCCTAAAGAAATTCTCGTGTTGTATACACTAGGTTCGGATATTACAATGTAAGGTGCCCGGTTCCTTTCTTTGATACACACTGTCAACTGGTCTACAGTAGGGAATCTATGTAACGACACAATATATTATAATGAACACCAATGTTTGTTCACACAACCCCAATCACCTGCCTGACACGCAGAAACAGGGGGCGCTACAAGAGTTCAAATGTGGTTATCGTGAACTCTAAACATCAACATAGATGCACATCGTGTGCCCACCTGTGACCCGGCAAGCAAGCACGTGTGTACACGGATCGATCAACACATCGGCCTGGTGTCATGCCGAGGACGGTACTTATGGTTACCATACATTTGTTGCAGTTCATCAATTACCAACTGTCCGTGTGGCCTGATACGAGGAGTCCGTGCCACGTCTGGTCTAACCTGGGGCATTGACTTCGTGGTGGGGATTCTCACAGGAGCGCACCATGCCAGAACTGATCTTACCCCCAGGAACTACTTCTTCCTCATTCTCACTGAATATACACATTCATTGGTGTTGATTGAAACTCATAAAAGTAGACAAGTATTCACTTCACTGCACCAGATGTTCTCACATATGTCTTGGTCTATTTCCGTAGGACGACTTACCGAAAGCCTCGCACAAAGCACGCACGCCGTAGCTCCAGCGACGACCCCCAGGAGTTTCCGAGAAAACTGCACTCGTGAACGGAACGACGTAGCACGGAATCAAACCCACAGCCTTCGGAGCGCGATGCAGGCGTAGACATAAACGTAAAGAAAGGAAGTAGAGGTTAGAGGATACACTAGACAATATAATCATTGACAGCTTCCGTGACTTCCAAATAACGACAGACCCTCACTGAAAGAAGCAGCACACTTCAACGCACGGTCAACTAGACATAGACACAATGTCCTTTCCCAGCTGGCCTTGTGGCTCAAGGAAATACCAAACAGTGAAATTTAAGCCGTAGCCAAATGTAGGATGACTCCTAGCTTCAAAGCTTGTGGCTTACGAAATGGGAAGTAGTGTTTGGTCAAGACAGTCCGCGGTTTACAGGGAGCGCTAAAGAAATTTAGGCAACATGTGGTCTCAACTGTGACATCAACAGGTCCTGGTTCTCACAGGCGCCATGGCAGGGTATGTCTGAACTGAGCAATTACCTGGTTATTGTGTATTCTGTTCGACTGTCCAGAATTAGTCCTGCTGGTAGTTCTGCTAATGAGCACTGTTCTTCCATGTTCAGATCTTGTAGGATGTTGGTGTGTTCGTTCCTTCCTTCTCGATCCTTTGTACTCTCAGAATTGTTCTTCATTCTGCCACTAAATGTTTTCTCACCGTCACTTATTTATTATATTGTGCATTTATTCATTCAATCACTCGCCAACTCGTTCATGTACTCCATCACTTATTCATTTAATTCCTGATATATTTATTTATTCATCGATTGAGTCGATCCTTCGTTCAATAATTCAGCCCTTCGACTACCGAATTATGCAATGTTCTGTTGGGCGGCTGATTTATTTGATCATGTCATCTCCTATTTCCGTCCATGGCTGTATCATGTATCTTCTCCTATATTCGAGCTATCTTTGCAACAGAATCTAACATGTAATTATCCTCTCCCGTTGAGACATTAAATAGGCGGCTTTGTTCTCCACTCGGGCGAGGCATCATATTATTAGAAAGCGATCAGCTTTCACAAGTTATCAAAACGCGAGGTGTACAAAGGAAGCCAGTTTCAGAAATGTCACCATGGGCTGGTCTATTAACTCATCTAAGGGGAAATACTAACTGCACATGCCTGGGGCAGAGGATGGGAAACATCAACCGGTGGCAAACTGCAGCTCTGGGGACCAAGTGTCCATGACGATAAGTTACCTGTGTGGTGTTATTTGAGGTTACAGCACCACAGAGCTGGGTACCTAGCTTAATAGGTTGCCAGGGGCTGAGGACGTGTTTCACAGTTCATGTACATGTGTAAGACAGGCAGCTAATATACTTGACCGTACAGACAGAGACTATACTTGACCCTATAGACGGGCAGGGACTATACTTGACCATACAGACGGACAGGGACTATACTTGACCTTACAGACAGAGACTATACTTGACCTTACAGACGGGCAGGGACTATACTTGACCGTACAGACAGACAAAGACTATATTTGACCCTACAGACGGGCAGGGACTATACTTGACCATACAGACAGAGACTATACTTGACCCTACAGACGGGCATGGACTATACTTGACCCTAAAGACGGGAAGGGACTATACTTGACCGTACAGACAGACAAAGACTATATTTGACCCTACAGACGGGCAGGGACTATACTTGACCATACAGACAGAGACTATACTTGACCCTACAGACGGGCAGGGACTATACTTGACCGTACAGACAGGCAGAGACTATACTTGACCCTACAGACAGACTATACTTGACTCTACATAGGGTAGGGACTATACTTGACCGTACAGCAGAGACCATACGTGACCCTACAGACGGGCAGGGACTATACTTGACCGTACAGAGACTATACTTGAACCTACAGACGGGCAGGGACTATACTTGACGTACAGACAGGCAGAGATATACTGACTCTACAGACAGACAGGCAGAGACTATACTTGACCCTACATACGAGCAGGGACTACACTTGATCGTACAGACAGGCAGAGACTATACTTGACCTTATAGACAGAGACTATACTTGACCCTACATACGGGCAGGGACGATACTTGAACGTACAGCAGAGACTATACTTGACCCTACAGACGAGCAGGAACTATACTTGACCGTACAGGCAGGCAGAGATTATACTTGACCTACAGACGGGCAAGGGCTATATTTGACCGCATAGACAGACAGAAACTATACTTGACCGTACTGGCGGGCAGGGACTATACTTGACTGTAAAGGCAGGCAGGGACTATACTTGACCGTACAGACGGGTAGAGAATATACTTGACCCTACAGACGGCAGAGAGTAAGTGCCTGTAATTAATTACCGTGGACTGTTATTCCCCAGGAAACAGTGTGCATTTCTGGTAGAAGACATCTGTATAGTGTTACTGACTGTCCGCGAGAGATTGTGACTTATCATCAGTGTTCGTACAGAGGTATCTCATCGCATCATGCTCCTCTTGTACCTTGCGGTGTCGAGATGAAGTATAAACAGCGGGAGCGTGCCCGTTTATGGCTTCGTGAATCGAGATTCCCATGGACTTTGCTATTTCTTCCGTCCATCGTTTACGTGGTCGGCCTCTTCCACTGCTTCCCTCTGGTCTGTACATCATTGCTTGTTGTGCTATACTGTTTAGTTTGGTAACCTACTTGCATGGCCAAACCATTTGACTTGCCGCCTTCTAATAAAATATAATGCAGCTACAACCACCAATTTAGTCCTGATTTCTTCATTTCTGATCTTATCTCTTCTTGATACATTGAGTATTCTTCTCAGGAATCTCATTTCTGTTGTGATTTTTCTTTTCTCTTTTCTGTCATTGACCAGGTTGGCATTGGTAACATAAAGTTGGTAGGAAGATTGTGTTGTAAAGTGCTTTTTTAGTAGTTATTGATACATATTTATTCTTTAGTATTGGTGCCATTTGTCCATTGCCTTATTACATATATTTTCGATCTAGTTTTCTGATTTGCCATTTGATGATACAGTATTATACTTCCTAGGTACTTGAAACTCTTTACTTGTTTCAAGGGATGTTCGTTTAGGTACAGACGTAATAAATATATATTTCTGTGAGAGAGACCGTGTCCTCAAGAGATATACCGCGGTTGATCCAGTCCTGCACCTATAACGATAGTCATACAGGTAGTCCGCACCTACAACTTAATACCCGGAACACAATTGTAGCCACCCCTACGCTGTGCCAAAAGATTGTGACAAACGTAAATTCTTTACAAATTGTACAACGAAACTTGTATTACAGGATACAACCGAAATATGTACAGGAAATCTAGCCTATGCTGGATACAGCATAAGAAGTATGTCATCATCATCATATACCATGTGAGCAAACATCCGCCTGGCTGTTTCAGGAAGGAATAAATTGTTTAACAGTGTCGTCAGTCCTGACCCTGTCTCTTCTTCTGGTCTGACTAAGTATTATCACATCTATACCATTACAGGCGTACAACTCCCGTGTGCTAGCGGAGGGGTAGTGGGTTCAAGCCACGCACCGGTCAGTTGGATTTATACGTTGACGACTCGTTTAATAAGCAAACGAGGAACTACTGAACGTACAACTGCGTACAAATTTAACCCAGGCCTGATGGCAATATCTTACAAAGGACATGCAAAATACTTGTTTTTAACATCATAGTTGCTGCAGTTCTGTTACCTCTAACTACCACTAGCCTCATTTGGTACTGCTAGTATAATGCTGCCAGCAAGACTGCTGTCACCAATGCTCTTTCGGGTATCCCTTGACCCTTGAACCGTGTCTCATTCATTCAGTAGCATGTCCTTTGTAGAACCTCGCTCCCATAACAACCTTCCGGAAAACCTCTCCATCGTAAGCAAGATGTCCCGCGTCTGATACACCCATCTGCAGATCATTCGCCACATTCTGCACCCATTGATCTGTGGCCTTCCTCTT
The DNA here is from genome assembly GCA_014155875.1 of Cepaea nemoralis. NCBI lineage: Eukaryota > Metazoa > Mollusca > Gastropoda > Stylommatophora > Helicidae > Cepaea > Cepaea nemoralis. The sequence goes on along the minus strand of JACEFZ010003652.1, from coordinate 15,587 downwards.
CCTCTCTTCCCAGGCATATACACCTCTATTATTGTTCTCTCCAAACTTTCGTGACGTTTTCAAGTTACCAAAATATTTCAATTTTCTTTGTTTTATCGTCTTTTAATAGTCAACCTTCTTCATATTCAGCTCTTGAAGTATGGATGCATGTTCTTTTCTTTACCCAAGATATTCTTAGAACTCGTCTATAACATTTATATTCAAAGGCATGTATGCGCTGTTCAGCTTGTTTAGTAAGTGTCCAGGTCTCACATGCATATGTTGCAATGGGAAAGATGCATGCTCTTAAAAATATAATTTTTGTAGTCTGTCTGTCCCACTCTACAATTTATTTGGTTGTTTTAGTATTTGAAGAGCAATAGATATTCGTCTTTTAATTTCTTTCATTGTGTCACCATTGGTGGCAATCAATTATCCAAGATTTTCTAAATTTGCCACCGCCTCCAAATTTCCTCTTTAACATATAGTTCTTTTAGACAGACAGTAGTTTTATCTTTAACCTTATCTTTGTTTTTGCAATGTTGAGATATAAGTTGTGATTTTAGGTTTTCTAAACCATTCTATGTTGTGGATAGCAATACTGTATCATCAACATATCGAATCTCTGGTATGTCATGATCATCGATATTTAGGGCGCCATATTGCTCCAGGTTTATATCATCTGTGACATTTTCATTATATTTCGGCGTACAGGTTAAATCCGTGTCTATTCTGTGGTATTTGCGACACCTGCCCGATGATCTGGTTGGCCTGGCCTGGCGGTGTGAGTGCTGGATCTCGGCATTGATGCAACCACACTTTATAAAGTAGGCGGGCGAACGGTGTGACGTGTCACTGCTTGACTACATACATGAGATCAGTATTAGTGAACTGGTAATTCGATTGCTATGTCAACTGATAGTGAGAAAACACGGAGCCTCAGTCGGTGTCCTAAGAAACGTAAGGAATGTACACAAAGATAAGCCTACGCCCTAGATTGATAGTGTGAGGACATTTCTCCAGACATAACCTAGTTTGACAAGTGGCCCAGGACAGACAAGGTCTCACCATGGTGAAATGTTGAATACTAGACTAGCATCTACTGTTCGTGTAAATCATTGGCTATTCTAGGAGGACGAGTCTGATGGGAACATTTGCAGTTTCTTAGTCTGGCGGGAAATTGTAGGTCCCCACAGTCAGGTGGGGAATATTTGTAGGTGCCCACAGTCTGGCGGGGAATATTTGTAGGTGCCCACAGTATGGTGGGGAATATTTGTAGGTCCCCAGTCTAGCGGGGAATATTTGTAGGTGCCCACAGTATGGTGGGGAATATGTGTAGGTGCCCACAGTATGGTGGGGAATATTTGTAGGTGCCCACAGTATGGTGGGGAATATTTGTAGGTGCCCACAGTATGGTGGGGAATATTTGTAGGTGCCCACAGTATGGTGGGGAATATTTGTAGGTCCCCACAGTCTAGTGGGGGAATATTTGTAGGTGCCCACAGTCTGGCGGGGAATATTTGTAGGTGCCCACAGTATTTTGGGGAATATTTGTAGGTCCCCACAGTCTAGTGGGGGGAATATTTGTAGGTGCCCACAGTATGGTGGGGAATATTTGTACACACACACACACACAGTCTGGTAGGAGATAGATATGAGGGATTCACAGCCTGGAACAGTATGACTGTGACTTCTAATGTTGGCTGCTTGACTGGCGGATTATTGCTGACTGACTGACTGGTGTATAGGATGCCAGGTGGGTCTTCACCGTAAGGGTGGTACTAATAGTCAAGGAGCCTTTCACGTGCCTGCAGCAGTAGTGGACATATGGTGCTCGCCTCATACTTGTATAGACCAATGGTCAGTGGGTGGTTAATATGGTCGACATGACGCCGGCCACCTGTACGGCCTAGAAGATGTCTGTGCACTCGTGTTAGGCTGGACCGACCTGACAGCCCGGTTATTTTATTGTACATCCCCGCCTTGATTGCCATTCGAAGCCGTTTTTACGGTCCGCTGCCATACACGTGTCAGTACTTCTAGTCCACTGGACTGATTTTTGCATGTGGGTTAGCTTTCCCTTTTACGAGTGTCCGCCATCAGGTGAACTCACCCCGACTTCTGAGGTACTTGTAATGTAACTGAATTTCAGCAAGTCAAGGACGAGAAGTCAACATTTGATCCAACTGAATGACTGGTGTAGGGGTTGAATCCGCTAGCTCGGCATCAACACACCGGATGTTTAAAAACACAGCGCTGACCACCTTTTCTATCCCATGACCGGGGCTGAGAGGCCAGCGTATGGTCACCGTACTTATAACGTACTGACGTCATCACCTCAATGTGAAGGCCTCACTGTCAGGGTGAATGAGCCCCGTACAGGACCAGGCTGCATACACTACCAGTCACACAGACTACAGACAGTCAGTCTGATGTGGGTGGGTATTGTTCTAATTGTGTCAGGGTGAATTAGCCCCGTACAGGACCAGGCTGCATACACTACCAGCCACACAGACTACAGACAGTCTGATGTGGGTGGGTGTGTATTGTTCTAATTGTGACATGTAACCAGGACGACATGTTGCACCTTCTGTCTGATGATATCGCACTAATCCAGTATTAGAGTGTCTGGGCTGGCCTCGCATCGGTCCCTAAATGTAGATTTGAGCCTGATCTGCTTGTGTGATACGGCCAGTAATGATGTCTTCTGGCTATTCAAACTAAAGAGTTTACGACGCCATCAAGACTGCATCTAAAGTGAGTGACGATGTTTAAACCACACATTTCCATAAAGACTATAAAACTGTCGCGTCGACATGTTCTAGTCTCAAACTTGTATAAGTTCAGTGCACGGCTTAGTGGCTATATTTGCACATGTGTTCAATACAGTGCACCCCCCTAGTTAATTTACACACAGACGCCACAAAGATTAGGTTGCACGATTATTGCCGGGCGTATTTGGCTACATCCCGCGGGAATAACACATGTTTCACATCGTGACTATGATGTCAGCGTTACAGCCAAAGTATAATTCATGTCACTGTATATCATAAATGACTGCAGCATGCACGTGACGAGATGCACCACGTGTACGCCAGGCCAATCGTACAACATGGACGCGCAACATACCTACACACACTTCAGTTGTTGTATTTATACCAGTGTTGATGGGTCCGCAAGGGTTTGTGAAAGACAGAACTGGGCTATAGTCGGAGACACCAAAGTGAAGTCCACACTCATACAGATGGAGGCAGGGAGGACACAGTGGAGGAGCCAGGCGGGTTGGTATATCCCATCCACGACTGTAACATCAGTCTCAGGTGACCGAATGACTGATTTCTGACGGCTTCACGATTGGCCCGCGGCGGCCAGGTGATTGATCTCTGATGGTCCTATGCGTGGACTCTGGCAATCCTATGAATACTGCCGACCCAATGATTGAACTCAATGAGTTTTCGAGACCCAATGATGAAGGGTTTCACCCACTCCGTCACTGGCAAGCCATTAAAAACAGTTAGTTGTATGTTCTTTACATGACGCTGCAATCTACACTAGCAGTTATAGGCTGTTTATTGCTGACTAACAATGTTAGTTCAGTAGTTTACATTGATTTCTGAACGGCCGACACCTCATACCATCGAAATCGACGCAAAGTGGTCTGCTTCCAAATCGCCCTCAGCTGATTCTAACCTTGACTCGGTATGACGGGGAATAATGAAACTGGGCCTCTCACTATCCCCTGGGTCACATCGCCAGATTGACGAGCCATTCCCGGGCGCTATTTTCTGTGTGTCACATTCTTCCACCTCCACACACCCTTCTACACACGAGTAGCCCCTTATTGAGTCGCACATACCCTCGTGAAAACACATGCAGCAGATGGTGGGAGGTACAACCACCGTCATTTACCATCAACGTACACGCGTCTGTTTCCACGACAAGTCGCGCACATACGCACATCTTATATGTGTTATCTACTACGACGATGAACACACAGATAATGTACTACATCAAACGTAATAAACAACGTGCGTTCTATACACCACATTGAATACCATCCACAATTGGTCGCACTGTTGTATGTCAGGTCACGTCTGTGCGTGTGTGTCTATGTGGTGTTTTCTTCTACGACAACACTTATAACAGAGACGTCTGATGGCATACCTGTTTCAAGTGAACAGAAGTGTGCCTTGAGGCCCGAAACAGCGGCGCAGGTATGGGAGGATGCCATACTATAACGGCCGCGCACATGGTACTGTTCACTCAGCACTCTGCCACAGTTCCCGATTTCGTATGGCGAATACAAACTTCTGTTTGTTAACTGCTTTTATCCGACCTGTGCATGTAGAGGCAAACGTGCAATCTCGCATATTTCTCTAACATACACAAACAAATATCTATATTTAACCGGCCGTCATTGTCGCCCCTGTTCTGCCACCGGATGTACCGGAAAACAAGATGTTGTAATTCTACATAGTTAGCATACTTCTCCCGCGCGGTCGTTATTTTAAAGAGCAAATGCCTTTCAGATGCTATCCTTGTTCCTCGAATTCTATCATGTCCCTGGAATTCAACTCTTGTTCCTCAAAATTCGACCCTTGTTCCTCAAATTCTGCCTTTGATTTTCAAAACCCGCATTAGTCCTTCACCTTCACATTCTACTCTTGTCTCTTGAAATTCAAACCCGGCCCCCCCCCCCCCCCCCCTTCTTCACATTCTACTCTTGGTTGTACAGGGATGTTGATGATACCCGCTTGAACTGATTCTCCTTCCACTTGTACCATAGAGTGCACACAACAATGCGACTGTGATATCAGTTATGTTATATCTGAAACTACCACCCCCAGCAAGTGTTGATTTCAAGGACCGTATCTTCCACTTCATACAGGACAGTCAAGAATAACGGCCCTGTATAACTGTTATAACCTGTACGCTGACTTGATCTGGCAGAATGCGGATGCCCTTTCTCCACTACTCTAGGATGTCAGTAAAACATTAAGTTTACGGCTTTGCTAGACACAACCCGGCACTTTTTATGTATGTCTCTTGGTAATTTCCTTCGCAGTTCCTCTTTCCGATGAAGTAGTCCACGCTCAGTGATGCACTTCTCTAGTTCCAGACTTCAGTGTGTCCGACCTGGGCGTGCATTGCTGTCAGATTTGCTTCATCTAGGCAGATGTCTCACAAGATAACCAGTCTGGTATTTATGTCTCTCTAGCATTGTCTCTCCCTCCTTCAACCTCCCAATTTCTCTCCACATAGGCGGCCTGGCAGCACCGGCGAAATGTATTTGAAACTTGTAATGTGTACACGAGACGTGCTGTTTTCCGCCCCTATCCAAGAAGGCTAAGCACTACCCAAAAGCCCAAGACGACGTGAGATATCATTAGAAATCACTGGAATGGTATTATGTAATCTGCGCGGCTAGGTGGGGATACAGCGGTGTGACTTGTGATTGCGAACAGGGACACCTGTCTGGCACGCTCTCCCCCCTGACATATATAACCCACACATGTATGCTGTATCTGTATAGCAGCCCCACCAACACCGACTGCCGGTACGGCAGTGCACATATCTCACCTCATACTCTGTGCTAAATATGTGCACGAATCAGACATATGATTCCTGGCTAGATTAAAGGCAAACATCCACCAACCTGACCCGGATATCATCATCTAGGTAGGAGATGGAACAATAATAGCATCGCCCGCCTGTATCAATTTAAGCCGGAGTGTCGGCTACCTGATTAGAGTCACAAACTCAACCTGGCCCAGCCACAGCACGCTAGCAAAGGTTCCTCTCTTGTGGCACTGCTCTTCTCCGTCTTCGCTCCTCTGTCGAGGGAAGTGAGTCCCGCCTAGTCATGCACCTCAAAGGTCAGTGTGTCTAATCTGTCATTTATTTGTATCAGGTTGGCTTCTTCTAGATAGATTCCATCCAAAGTATCATCACCATCATCATCTCATCTTGTTTCTCTTGTACCTTGCGGCGTCGAGGTGAAGCATAAACAGCAGGTGAGTGTCCGCTTATATGTTTTATATATTGGAGATTCCCCCGGAGTCTGACATTCCCGCTATCTCGCAGATGACAGTGGTGGGATGACAAGGTCCTCGACGTCAACCACTCCAGCACTGTAAGTAATCATGTAACCACGGATGTGCAGAGCTGCGGAAGTCTCGCGGCTAGACGCTCGCCCGTCGGCCAGGTGGTCTTTGGTTCCATTCCATCAGGGCTTATGCCAATGTTTTAATGGATCTTCTGCCCCCCTGGTCGACAGAGTCTCACGACATTCTTGGGGAGTACAGGCGGTAGGCGTGACACTGACCTCATCACATACTAAGAGCCGATGGACGTGACACTGACCCCATCACATACTAAGAGCCGGTCAGTCTATACAGTATGTGCCCTAGCACCATATGCACAGTGCGCCTAACAAGGCCCTATAGTTACTAAACAGTGATGTAAAACCTAGTTCTATTATAGCAGATACTGTCCCTTCACGTGTTAAGTATTCCAGCTGCACCTTTTCTAGGCCCCGTCATAAGGAGATTGCATTGGTCAATTGCTTTCCTCCCCTGCCTTCCCTTCCCAGACAACTATACAGTACCCACGTTATAAAGCAGGGCCGACCCCATAGCCGGGCTGGTGGGAAGAGAAGAACCCTGCCAGGGATTGGACGCCGGTTTGGTGGGAAGAGAAGACCCCTGCCAGGGATTGGACGCCGGGCTGGTGGGAAGAGAAGAACCCTGCCAGGGATTGGACGCCGGGCTGGTGGGAAGAGAAGAACCCTGCCAGGGATTGGACGCCGGGCTGGTCTCTCAGTAAGCAATCGCGCTATGCTACTACAACTACAAACACTGCCGTAGGGCTGTCGACTTTACTAGAACCTCGTATATATTATATTAAGTCACGGCTTATGTAGCAACAATGATATTATTCACCGCAGTCATCTACCACGGACCAAAACAGCTCGTATCGTTTTGATTTAAATTTGTGAAGGTGGTTTTTCAATGGTGGGTTTTTATTTTGTTTTTTGGAACCTGAATTTTGCATATGGATTAGCTTTCCGTATCGCCAGTGTCCCTCGCCATTGGGCGAACTCATTCCGACTTCAGAGGTACTTGTAATTGACGTCTCCAGGTCAAGGACGAGAAGTCAACATGTTACTCCAACTGTCCGGTGTAGGAGCTGAACCTACTACCTCGGTATCAGCACAACGGATGCTTAAGAACATGTGTTCTTATCCATTCGGCCGCGCTGAACCCCGGTGGGTTGACATGAAGCCATCTCACATGAATGTAGACAGAGGCGTAGACAAGTCTGTTGTTCTCACAGGTTGACCCTGTCAACCGATCAATCTGTAACGAGCTGATTCTGGCGTTAATAACAATAAAGTTTGTTTCAGTTTGTTAATCGCGGGGAGATATAGCGCGCACATAGATACGGCCTGGACTAGCTGGAGCTACAAGCGTTGGGTCATTGGGATCACAGGTGGTGGTGTGCGGCCGGGGGACTCAACACTGGGGGAATAACAAGGTGTGCACACAGGGCTGGGCTAAACATGACAAGCTGGGGACAGACAGTCAGACGAGAGAGAGAGAGAGAGAGAGAGAGAGAGAGAGAGAGAGGAGAGAGAGAGAGAGAGAGAGGGCAGAGAGAGAGGAGAGAGAGAACATAAGCACGGATTCGTTATTATGTTACATTGAATGAGCAAATACCTTCGGACAGGCACCCTGTATCGAGTAAAACACGGGCAGTACAATACCTACTCCTAGATCAGCTGGAATCTATTCAACCAGGGCTACAGGTCGATGATAATGAAGTTAATCAATAACATCTAACCAAGACAGCAAAGGCAAGCTAACAGTGACTACAACAGTGTCACACACACGCTGGAAGTTATCTGCCCCATACAGTTAGTTGCAGGTCCATTACAAGAGGTTGCAAGCTACCCCAACATTTACTGGCTGTTTGTTATTTACTAGCAATGTTGGTTCAGTAGGTTGCATTGCTAGCTGAACGGCCGAAGCCTCACACCATCTAAATCAACGCAAAACGGTCTGCTTCCTAATCTCCCGCAGCTGATTTCGAACCCTCGACTCAGTACGACGGGGAATTATAATGAAACTGCGCTTCACTATCCCCTAAGCCAGTGATTCTCAACCGGTGGGGAATTCTCCCCTCCCGGGGGGGGGGGGGGGGGGGGGGGATTTTAGGATTTCCGGGCGGGGAGCGGGGGGGGGGGGGGGCAAGAATTAAGATTATTTCATGATCGCGTTAATACAAGGACCGATTACTTGATATTGTTTTTCCCTCCATACTTTACGGCTCTGTACTTCTCGCCCTTCTGAAATTCGTTTTATAACGTAAGTAGACCCAAAAATTACGTTTGATGTAGACGTCTACACTTGTTCCAGTATGTGTTGTTAAATTTAGCTTTCATTTTTACGTATACAGTGTAGGGAGGGGGAAGAGAATTATATGGAGGAAATACGAAAAGGGGGATACATTATGAACATATCGTGACGGGGTGCATGGGCCAAAAAAGGTTTAGGACCACTGCCCTAAGCCATACCGCCAGTTACAGTAGTCCAGAGTTGGATAAGTTTCCTTCATGGTGTAAGCGCAATGAAGGAGAAGCTTCAAGCTTGACCGGGACGTACAACTCCGAAGCCAGGCACACATAGTTAAGAGCATGAGTTCCCACCTAACACGTGGTCAACTTTGCACTTGATCAGAACAGGGCATTCAACAGTTAGCAATTGTTCTCTAACAGGATGCCACAAACCACCCACAGAAGCGTGTGATCTCTCCGACAGTTTGCTGATGTATCTGTTGCCAAAGCACTAACTTGACCGAGAAATGTCCTCATGGTGTAGGCTTGATGAAGGGAACATTCCACCGTCAGCTCTTTGTGGCACGGGACTGATAACAGAGAAGAGTGGCAAACGCTGTTCAGTCGACGGAGTATCTGTCAGGACATTGGACAATTCTGAACAAGAGGCATGAGCGAAGCACGGCACTTGATTGTCCTGACAGCCGAAAGTTGTTGCAAAGATGATAGACCACGACAGTAACCGTGGAAGTCAGGGGAAAACCTGAACTTCATAGTCCCCCCAAAAAAGCCAAAGATAAAGTTCAGGTACCAGGTAAAACTGCCCAGGCGCTATGGCGACTTGCGTCCTCGATGTTTGTTTCACAGAGCTGGTGAATGTGACTCAGAAAGAGGCGGAGATCCTACAGCCTTCAGGACAACAGGTAATCTCAAACGTAACACGGGGAGGCAACAAGAGAGATGCATGTCCACACACAAGAACCACACAGTCGTTTCTCTCAGACATGCCCAGTGGTGCTGGGCAACTTGCAACAAGCGACACTGAAGGTAGCTGGAGGATCGACAGACAGTGCTCTCCTGTCTGTGCTAGTGTTAGCCGAAGCTCCTTCTCTTGACGGATGGTAGGAGGTTTTGTGAAAGCGTGTGCTAAAGCCGCCTAGGACTTATGTGCTGATTTAACATATTTATGAGCCCAGCCGTTGTCATCAGAGGCAGTTGATTGTCTGTAACACGCGTACTTTAGACCTGTACTTTAGAGACCTGTCTGTTAACATCTGGGCCACGCTGATGACAAGCCAGTGTCAACATGTAGCAACATTATGCCTGGCCATGTCTACTCGCCAACCAACAACATTTAGCTTTACTTGTTAACCTATTTCACGGGGCTACTAGGGATATCTTGACATATAGTGGAGCGGTTCCTAAACGCTCAATGTGTCACAACTTCCCATCACAAACGTGCTCAAGCACGTGGGACTACTTAGTTGAGTATTCAATCATTAACCAGATACATCACCGTCTAGTCAGATCATCCGTGAGTTCAAGTGCACTGGTTTCCTCAGTTAGGCCGTTTCACCGTTTGTGGATCACGTGTTAGAATGCCGGAGTGCCAGTTGTCGGTGCTGTGCTTGTCTCCTGTTGTGGATGTCCGTGGTTCTGTTTGTAGAGGACGTGAGACCTATGTTCTCTGCGGTGGTAGCGTGTCAGGAATGTGGGACGCTATCGGCAGGAGGCGAGTGGCACTGTGCAGGCAGGGAGACTGAGCTATATGGGATCACACCCGGTGGAATGAAGTCGATACTTCTGCCTTTTAACACATGTTTTTTGCTATGGAATGTAATGGGTTATCTTTACATGACTGGAGACAGAAATACACAGACACAACCAGAACAATACCTACTGTGCATACCTGATGTGCATACACACATAGAGAAGTGACAGCATACATAGGGGGCACGGAGCGTCTTACAGAAACAATGCACAGACAAAACAGAAATAATGCACAGACAAAACACAAACAATACAGAAGAAACAACAAAGGAGAGACTAGTGAGAGAATACAGACAGAGACTACTAAGAGATAATGTAGGAAAAGAATGCAGGCACGATATTGAGACGGAAGGAATTCAGAGAGGGAGAGGGACGAGGGGAGAGGAGGAGATGGGACGAGGGAGAGAGGGGAATGGAGAGAGAGAGAGAGAGAGAGAGAGAGAGAGAGAGAGAGAGAGAGAGAGAGAGAGAGAGATTAATTTTCAAAGGGTTAAGAATTAGACACAAGTAAGCCTGTCTGACATTGTGAGAGGGAGAGAGACGAGAAAGAGAGAGAGAGACAAAGAGACAGACCGAGAGCGCACGTCACACTTATTGGCAAATAGCAAGCAAGTGAAGGACACCAGGAAATCTGGCAGACACCTGTCGGGGACAGTTCAATGACAAACAGATAGATATAGATATATACCTAGACGGAAGCAGATCGGGCGCAGAATGTGGACTGGATAGGCCGGGTTGCTGGGACAGGCAGTAACCTGTGAGATAAGACGCCAGAATGGTGGTCCCGGAAGTAGTTAGGGCACCGGTTCAGGTAATAAGAGCAATAAATTGACGGCAAGGGTAAGCCTAAGGTCTACCCACACCCGGATACACAAGTAGACTCTGCGACTTGTCATTAATTGTTGTTCAATCTTGTTTGTAAGTCTACGACTACTACACTCACCAAACCGAGGCAATAAAGACATGATATTCTGAGTGCTTACAAAACCATGGTTTGCATAACAGATGCACATATATACACATGTAAATTCACATCTCTCTCTCTCTCCAGCAATGACAGCCATTCACTGCTCTCTCTCTCTCTCTCTCTCTCTCTCTCTCTCTCTCTCTCTCTCTCTCTCTCTCTCTCTCTCTCTCTCTCTCTCTCTCAACTATACCTAAAATCCTGTGTTCTGGGGGTGGATTAAACAAAATACGTTTTCTAGGTGAATACAAAAACATGGTTTTCTGACCTTATATAAATACGTATTTTGTTTTCTTTAAATACACGTTAAAACTGGAAATTTTTGGGTGCAGGTACACATGATTAATTTTAACAAGATTTGCATTTCGCAACATTTGGAAACCAGATTGCGCCACCACTCCGATTCACCAACGGAAATTAGCGTTTTCGGTTCTGCTTTAACGATGACAAGGCAGGCGAGTAAGGAAACTGGTTGACAAAACCACATAAAACGTGACATGTGAATATATACTCATTCCGGTTGACTGTATTTATGATTCAACGTTGCTGGGATGTGTGTAAATTTAGTTGCATATCCATTGCAATCAACCCCAGAATTTATTAGTTGTTTGGATTTACTAGACAAATGTATGTTCAGTATCTCGAACGGCCGACGCCCCATACCACTGAAAACGCCGCAGAGCGCCCTGCTTCCAAATCACCGGTGGACTGCGAACCCTCGACTCAGTGTGTCGGGGAAGTGTAAAACTGCGTTTTACTATCACCTAACTTACAGACGCCAGGATATATAACATATATTTTATTATTATTATTAAGTTGCGAAGTGCAATTACATTTACGCTTCATTAATGTATGGTGCAGAGACACAGACAATGAATAAATAATGTCCGCATGGAATTCCAGCTTGAGAAATGTGGTTATACAGACCTGTAGAATGAATGGCGGTTGGAGGAAAAAAACAAAACAAGCACAGATCAAAGACTGCAGCTGAAGTCAACACTCAATGAGATCAAGATTAGACCGACTACTTCTGGCAAATAAACACACATACTTGATACAGGGTGTGTTGGATGACAGTGTGGATGGAAACCGCACAAGACAACACCGAAATCTGCGTGGACAACACCGAAATCTGCGTGGACAACACCGAAATCTGCGTGGACAACAAAATCAGGGGTCGGCGGAGATATGTAAAATGGATACCGGGTAATTTGTAGAATTGTCTGACTGAGAAAGGCGAACTGGAGGACACCGGTGACTTTGCATAATTATGACAAACTCTAGAAAACATGAAAGCTGTAATCCTACGTGGACTTCCAGGGCTACTCAACCTAACATGAGTAGGAGATAGTGTATTGCGAAGTTAAAACTACCGGCCTGATATTGGACATACTACTCTATAGATATACAGAGTGTTTGTAAAGTCTCACTACACTTTGTGTGTAGAACAATTTTGAGAAAATTAAGTGCAAGGCGTTATCAAAAACTGTGCAAAAACTGCATTCATTAGATTAGTTACAATAATCACTGCTTTGGTCTAACGCTGTTTTGGGGAAACTGGAAAGTGCCAATGAAGTATTCATGATAATTTATTCAACAAATTTCTAACTGTAATGCGATGAGGAGGTTGTTTATCGGGAAATTGTGCTATGCATCTTTCAACAACTATCCGTGTGTATCGACCGCCATTTCGAAACACTCGTTCAACCAAACCATTGTTTCTTCTGTTGATAGCACCATTCTGTTTGGAGTGCAATGAATTATTCCAGCAGATGACAGCCATTCGCTGCATATTGCTTCACGGTGGACTGTAGGGCGCATTTTTTATGACGTGATTTAATTCATTTATTTTTTTTTCAAAACTGTTCTACACACAAAGTGAAGTGAGACTATACAAAAAACCTATATATATATATATATAATATATATATATATATATATATATATATATATATATATATATATATATATATATACTGTTGATGTTGCTGTAACGGTGCTGCTGTTTCTGCCAGTCCAGCAATCGATATCATCGATAGTACGATCCCTATCCAAGGAACGTCACAAAAGGATATTCGACACCCAAGCTAAACGAGCTAACTGAACGCCTGGAACATTTTCAATTGTGTTGACTTTAAAATATTCAGCAAAACATTCTTGCTGCTATGCTATGTGTATTCGTGCACTGGGCATATACATATATACAGCAAACACAACAATCGTGAGAAAAATAAGCTGTATACACAAACACACCGTTTGCATATCTCACTCGTTAAGCACCTCAATCTTCGTGGTTATGTAACCTCAGTGAGTTTCTGATTTCAGAATCTCCAAGTGGTCAAATACATGCCCCGGTGCACTCAAAGGATCACACAGGGCCCAGATATATCGACTGAGTAGTATTTGTACCCCGGCTTCCTGGCCTAGAGGTTAGCCTCTTTTCTCCGTAATATCGTATACTCTCGTAAGTAACGTGACGACGGTGAGGATCAGCAGTTGTTCGAATCGCGTCGGTAACTTACGGGGTATGTGAGCCGGCCGCTCAGAAAGCAATGGCAAACTACTGAGCGTAATCTTGCCAAGAAATCAACAATCAGCGGAAAGATGCTGATGTTGACAGCGATGACCTGTAAAGGATATGCAAACATTTTTTCTTAGTATTTGTACACAACACCAGCCAGCTAGCAAAGTCCAGCTATTAGGGACATGCATCTTCCCAATTACAACATAAGGGCCATTTTGCAATTACCGAAGAATAAAATGGGAGATTTGTGAGCTCAAATGCTACAGAAAGCTTTTTAGAATATCTCAAACCAAGAAGAATATGGGAGATAACTGCCGGATACAAACATCAGTGTCTGAGAAACTGAAATACTTCGACCATACTAAAGGTCACAGTGGCTTGGGGTCAACGGTTGCTGGAAGACGAGACGGTTGCTGGAAGACGAGACGGTTGCTGGAAGACGAGGCGGGGGCGGAGCAGCACGACAATGGACAAGGGACATACATGGCAAGATAGTTTGGGCACGAGGGCTCACAAGGCGGGAGACATTGCAAGATTGAGTATAAGAGCTCATGACGCGGGAGACGTGGCAAGATCCCTTGGGAACGAGTGCTCACGATGCGGGAGACATGGCAATAAAGGCTTCTCGACGTATCGTGTCGAAAGTGACGACGTTTTGCTAAGGACGTTTGATAGAGCATATCAACGGTCAGAGTTGTGTGCGTGTAGCGAGAGGATAACGGGACTCCACTTGGGCAAATACAGTGGCGTCAGCGAAAAGGCGACACATGCTGAACTAATCAAACATACGTGCTTCATACGATAACACGGAATACAAGAAGTCAATGTACTAAGCGTGACCTTTTCAGCGGTCGAGTCTTCGAGAAAGTTCAAGTGCTCTTCAATATGGATGCTCCACCGTGTCGTTGGGTGGGTTGAAAACCTCTGATCTACTTCACAACATGATCATGTAACGCGTGGGTCCACCTTCAACACATCTTGCTGCACGTACGTGCTCTTCCAGTGTGTGCTCCTCTTTCTGGTTGGTAATATTTAGAACGTTCCCCTTTGACCTCTTTACAGAAACAACTTGGCTACACGCCCTGAAAGAAAAAACAACAACACTGCGACACAGATATACGACCAGCGTTCCCTAATCGCGGAATAAATTCGGACGTGATCTAAAGAAATATTCAACCCCAAGTGCAATTTTCCGTTTACAAAATGGTAAAGTTAATTAGATGCTATTCACTTAAAACTTGATAATGGCGTGTTTACTTGCTGACGTAGCTACGACGTAATTACATGTCTGAACTAAATCTCCGAAATAAATTAGAAGCTGCACCTAGGAGTAAATAAATGTGACAGGACCAACAGAGCACACAGGACAACGTGCAGAGGACTCTTCTCCTTTGACTGTCCTTGTGGTTTAGCTTGTGTCGTCACGTTTGTTCTACAGCCTCCTGTCTAATGTACTGCCAGTCATTTCCCTTACAGATGTGTCCCCATGCCAGGATAGGATGCCAAGCAATCCAGCATTTCCTGACCAGGTCTCCCCGTCTCTCTTCCTGTGCAACTACTATATATGTATATGTATATATATATATATATATATATATATATATATATATATATATATATATATATATATATTATATATATATATATATATCTATTATATCGTTGGTTTCGCTTTGGACTCAAGCGTCGTTCTTACACGTCTAGTGTACTACATTTGATTTTTTTTTTCCATGTGGATTAGCTTTCCATAATACCATGCGTACAAAATGAAGCGTTACTTTTCGGAGGGACGCTATTTAGTGTTATCCTTTGGATTTCGTGTGATTTCCTATGGATTCCTGTGAATAGTGGTTTTCCTGTGGATTATGTGATGTTATTTTGTGTTCCTTTTATTGGAAGTTTTCAAAAGAAGCCACGGAAGGCAGGTGGTGGATGAAATTTTGAGGGCAGCCGACAGATATTGTGGGTCATGGCCTCGAGCTTCACGGCGGCAGGCAGAGGAACTCTTCTTGAGT
>JACEFZ010003651.1:430000-433670 GCA_014155875.1 Cepaea nemoralis | reverse complement strand
GATTTCGTCTATACTTCACAAAAGAGTGGCCCGTCGAAGAAAGAAGGGAAGGATACCTGTAATCGGATACCATACACAAGTAAAATTTATACCAATCTCTCAGAATATCACACGCATAATCAGTCATACACACTCTCATTGTGAGTTGTTTATAGGCTGTCTGATCGTTGTGCTAACATTATAGGTCTTAGTTTTGTTAACGTGCGCGGTCATCCGG
Organism: Cepaea nemoralis; assembly: GCA_014155875.1. Lineage (NCBI taxonomy): Eukaryota > Metazoa > Mollusca > Gastropoda > Stylommatophora > Helicidae > Cepaea > Cepaea nemoralis. The sequence goes on along the minus strand of JACEFZ010003651.1, from coordinate 433,453 downwards.
GAAAACTTGGCAACAAGATCCCCGGACAAAATTCGCAACGGAACGAAATTAGCATCAAATGTGCAACATGCTGAGCTTATAATATAAATATCTCTTGCTATATTTCGCAAAACACCATCAAAATTGGTTTTTGAAATCAACGACATCATAATCTTTCATTTGACTATAAGTTTTAATACTTTTGACCTATCAAAAGTTATTTTATTACACATTTAAGTCGTCATACAAGGCGTACTTGTTCCGAGTTTGCATAAATAAATATTTTTTTTATAATATATAAGAATGGTTTATTATGCTATATTGCCTTTTAAAATAATTGAAACTTGACATTATTAAATATTACAAGGTTCATTTTTCTGATAATTGAATCATTTTGTCTAAATCTGATTTTTCGGAAGCGGCATAGCACAGTTTTACATATAATAAATACTTTATTCTGTTTCTTTTTATACAACTGAAAACCATACTTTATTATTGTTTAAACATAATGGGGGAGTAATTTTTTGTCTAATATGTTTATACATGTCTGTTCTAGAAATATGTTTTGTCTATCGTTGTAATTCTTATTTTTACCATCTCCGACATCAGTCACAGTTGCAAGGTTGCTGTTGTATCTTTGCTTTGTATGATCAGTGTTACCAGAATTAATAGCTTAGTTGATAGCGCACTTGACTCGTGTACGAGGGAAGGTGGTTCAATCCTCAAAGTGTGAATTTCTTTTTTTTTTTTTTTTAAATTCGTTCGCAACCGTTAAACCGCTGTTCATCAAAATACCGTACCGTTGTCTAGTATTTTTCTTTTTGGTATCTCTTTCGCTTACGCCCAACTAAGAAGATAGACACTTTGTAACGCCGAAAAAAGAATACACTGTGTTTCATACCGGTAACCGCTCTGGGTCTATCATTATCATGTGTCGAATCTTCTTTTCTTTCGTTCGCTTGAAATATGTCTATGATTGTGATATTGTCTCTTGTATAAATTTAACGATGTTTGTTGATAGACTTCTCACTCAAGTTTGTAACGAAAAGACATAACAAAACACTACCAGCTTAGTTATTAATTTTAAATAAATTAGATGGGGTTTTTGTGTAGGGCAGTAATTCTTCAGTCATCGTGTGTCATGTCGGTGGGCGTGACCAAACGTGGTACATTTTACCATGTTGATAAGTTTAATAAAACAGAGTACAACAGACAAACCTGTCATTAGTTGTATTGATTAAATCATTTCTTATGGGATCCCTCACAACTTCCTTGGGGATCTTTGAGTGAAAACCAGATCATTGAGGCTGTAAAAAGTGATACTTTTTTCGGGTTGGTGGAGTGCGATATAGAGACCCCGACTGATTTACAAGAGACCTTTGCCGAAATGCCCCCTATTTGAAGTGTCGAGAGACGATATTGGGGAGTTTATGAAAGACTACGCCATAAAAAATAAATTACTGAGTACCCCACGACGGACTTTGATTAGTAGTTATTTTGGGAAGAAGATTTTATTAGTCACCCCTCTTTTAAAGTGGTATCTAGCCCATGGGTTGGTCGTTACACACATCTACCAGACAATAGAGTATCGACCAGTTAGTTGTTTTAAACAATTTGGGGAAACAGTGTCTAATGCCCGTCGCCAAGGGGACAGAAATCCAACTGAGAGTATTACAGCCGACACGATGAAATTGCTAGGTAATGCCGCTTACGGTAAAACATTAACTAATAAAGCCAAACATACCGATGTCTCCTACTGTCACGGAAAAGACACGACCAAAGTACTCAATAACCCCAGGTTCAAAAGCATGACTGGTATTACACCTGATCTTTTCGAAGTTGAAACCCTAAAGAAGAAAACAGTCTGGGATCTACCTCTACAGATTGGTTTTTTCGTTTATCAGTATGCCAAATTAAGAATGTTAGAGTTTTATTATGACTTTCTAGACAAATTTATCTCTAAAGACGACTTTCAGCTTTGTGAAATGGACACTGACTCTCTATATTGGCCCTTAGCGCCGACTCACTCTCTGAAGTAGTTAGACCACACCTACGAGAAGAATATGACAGAGTCTATAGTCAGTGGTTCCCGTCTGAAACCTGCCCTGTTCATAGAATTACCCCTACTACTACCTGTCAGGACTGTGTGGCTATCAAAGCGTATGAAAAGAGAACCCACGGGCTTTTCAAACTAGAATACGAAGGGAAGGGGATGGTCTCGTTATGTAGTAAGACGTATATTTGTGTCGGCGATTATGATAAAATCAGTACCAAAGGTCTGACCAAAAACCACAACACGCATCTAAACAGGGACACTTTTTTAGAAGTACTCACTACCCAAACACCAAGTGGGGGGACCAATATAGGGTTCAAAACACAAGACTCTTCTGTATATACATATCAGCAACATCGTGCATCTCTGTCATATCTGTATATAAAAAGACAGACACAAAATGATAATATCTCGACTATGCCATTACTTATTTAATATGCATTGTATTGTCTATACATGGTTTAATAAAAAACATATACCTTACTTGAGTCGTTTGTTATCTTGAATGTTGTATTTTTTATGTTGTTATAGTACCTAGTGTCACTAGACCACACCCACTCTGGCCACCACACCCACTCTGGCCACCCCTACATTTTTTAAAGAAAAAAAACGAAAATGTTATCGCCCCTTTGTGGATATCGCCCTTTCGGGATCTGGGAGTTATCGCCCTTTGCGGATCAGGATCGATAAATGGTTGATTTATATAAGATCCGCAAAACGAGCGGCTTTTGTACATATATACTACTCTTGTTCTTTTCCGTAGAAATTAGTTTATTTCGTTTATAGGTTATTTGTTCTCATTGGTTTTTGGTTTGTTTCTAAGTCAACTGTTCTCTTCACTGGAGTTTTTTATGTTACCCCTTTGTTTCAAACATTACAGATCAATACTTCAGAACGTATTTCCCACTTTGTCTTCCATCATTTGTCCACGTCTGTTCACAAATAGAACCGTGATGACTTCGCGATTATTCCACATGTTTCTAGATGCCGCAGGGAGTCGTTCTCACTCGTTGGTTAGCAACGAGCTGATGTTATTGAAAGGCCATATTTCTGAATTGTCTCGTTAACCCCGTGAATCCATCTTTTACTAGGATTTCACTTGCGCAGGAACCATCACGACATGCAGACGAGAAATGGAACCGAGGCTGATCAACTGTTACGTTCCATTTTGGGGATAATGATCGTGTCCATCCGCCATTTTGGATAGACCGGTTTTCTGTTAATGGAGATTTTTAAAGAAAGGAAGTTATTATAAAGGGTATGTTTATATTTTCTTTGAAAATGCCCATAATACGGTATTCTTAACTTTTAGCGCTTGCTCAAAACAATGTTACGGTTAAACAATATTATTGTAAGAGGTCTGCTTGGTAAACAAATTAGGACACTCTGTGAGAATTGTGGTTTTTAGACGAATATTGCGG